>VYZQ01060547.1:203989-236320 GCA_013400655.1 Mystacornis crossleyi
GGGGACGCCCCTGGTCGAGCAGGGACGTGGGACCAGATGATCCACTGAGGTCCCTTCCAACCTGACCCATCCTGGGATTCCGGGATCCTCTGATGAGGCTGCTTTCAGAACTGCTCTCATCTGTCTGTTTTCAAGCCCAAAGCTCACGCTGCACCATGGTTCTGCGCACAGCCAGCCAACCGTGCCAAAGTTACCTCAGTTATTCTTTTTCCTATACAGCCTATTGCCATAGCAGAGAAGACTGAACCTGTCTGGACCAAAGTCAGGACACTTCTGCCAGTGCTCATTCCCTTTCTACAGACTTTTTGGATGAAACCCAAGCTCAAATGACCACTGACCATATCCTCGTGCCTACCTTATCCATGGGATGCCCCGCAAATGAAGCCACAGGGATGCTGCCAGGAAGAATGAGCTGGGGCAATTCAGCAACTCCCATCTCTGCTTCTCAACTCAGAGACACAGCACAAAATCCACTGGCAGGGTGACTTGGCAATTCTTTTAATTTGAAATCAAAACTTGTAAAGAATTAACACCTCTGAAAGACAGGGTCAGCCCACTGCACAACAGATGTGAAATAACTCAGTTAAACCATTGGGAAACCCAAATTTGACAGGCAAAGAAGACCAAAAGGTTATTTAAACTTTTAGTATCTACTTCATTTTACTATAGGAAGCTTGGTGAAATAACCTTAAAAAGTATCCCTGGGATTCTTCAAGTGAAACATCTCACCCAGCAAGTGCTAAGTTTTTCCCAGTTGGGAGCTCTCGGTTGGTTGGCAGTGTGTGATTAAGGAGTGCTGGCTGTTGGAACATACTGTAATTGCCTTTAATATGATGGCAGCCACTGCTTCAGTGGGGAGGAACCACCTTGGGGAGAAAAAAAAGACCCAAGACACAAGCATGCAACCATTAAGGAGTACGCTGTCAAGAAGAAATATACCATGAAGAGGATGTGCTACTTTCACCGAAAACTTCTCCCTTTAGCCTTAAGTGGCTGGCATAGCTCTGCCACTGAGGGTGCTTTAGCTCAAGAGACTGAAGGAATTACAGTTTTTTAGAGGCATCTGTAGCTGTCAGCAGAGCAGGAGCCTTCTATTTATGGCAAGATCAAATTAAATTAATTTTTACAGAGCAAAAACCCCATTTCAATGATTTCGCTACAGTTTCCTCGTACTTGAATGTGCACCAGTGAAAAGCTCTTCCTTTTCTGGGGCAGAACGTCAAAGGAAATCACCCACAGATGGGAAATCCAGGAGGAGAGCTACCCACAAGCTAGTGAGCTTTCTACCACAGCATGGAAACACCGCACCAGCCACGTGAAACTTCAGTGTGCTGCTCCCTGAAGCCACCTGTGCAGAGATGGAGTCGCTGATGACAGTCGTGGCAGAGCCACTCGTGGACAGCACCACGGGGCTGCCTGTGTGACACACACCCCGCAAGGATGAAGTGCTCTCCCTGTCCCCCACTGCAGGTTTTCCCAGCTCAGGAGATGTGACTGAGGCACTTGGAAAGCGGTGACTCTGCAGAGCCTTGCATTTATTTCTGAAGGGGATCCGCAGGAGGAGGAGGAGGCAGCACAGGAGAGTTAACTGGTGGGGTTATGGGGATGGCACGAACAGATGGTGTGGTGAAGAGCCATTTCCTTCCCATTTGCACGCTGACTGCATTAAATCAAACCCTGGGCTTTCCTGGCAGTAAGATAAGGCTGTGCTGTGAAGGCTTTTAACGATCTGACTACATCCTAGTTGTGGGCATCATTCTACTGGGTCTCCACACCTAATCTACTCTTGGGGAAAGCTCCTTCCATTTTTCTCATGTGCTTCTTGGTGATCTTCCCTAATATCTGTATCACAGCCATTGCTAGGTGTGGATCTCTGTAAAGCTCACCAGCACTGCTTTTTGTTCCCATCCATGTACTCAGCACTGACACGGGATGCTCCGTAGGGGCTGAGCCTGCTGTTTTGGCAGCCTTAGCTTATCTCATTGCTCCAGACCTAAACAAATTAGTTCGTAATCCTCAGTATTGTATACTCTGGCAAATCTGGCTTTAAAAGTGATCAGAAATGATCTCCTCATGTAAAACTGGAGTCAGTCTCCTCTTCCTGTTTGGGGCTAGAAGAAAACCCTTTACCTGCACACGTAACAGGTCTTTGCAATCAATAAAATTGACAATTCTGAATTTCCGTATTTGTGGCCATGCTTTATCCTGTTTACACACAGTTTGTATTGCTTTCTACCACTCCCTGTGCACACACAATTAATGAAACACCAGCTGGTGCAGGATAAACACTGCTGCAGGGATGCAGAAAGACACTACACAAAAGTACAGATCTCTACCTCTGTTATTTTCCATCTCAGATGCTGTGTTTCCCTCCGAGAGGTCCTTCTGAGCTCAGACTTCGATTAAAGCATTTCCCTGTTTTTCTCTGGTTTGATTTCTTTTTTCTGATATCTGAAAAAAACAAGCTAACCCTAAGCCTCCCACACAAGACAGCAGTTCTTCAGTCACCTCCTCCCAGGAAGGCCTTGTCCAGGAGGTTGACTCTCCTCAGTGGGGTTTGCCACTTGCCTTAGACGCTGGGGGACGCCTACAAATGTGCAGCTGTGTCGGATGTTAAGACCATGAAGGTGTCTCACCCATGGTGACAGGCAGAGAGAATTAGGCTTGTTCAGCCTGGACAAGGCTCCAGGGAGATAGACCTGAGAGCCCCTTCCAGTATCCAAAGGGGCTACAAGAGAGCTGGAGAAGGACTTTTGACAAGGGTATGTGGTAATAAGACAAGGGGAAATGGCTTTAAACTGCCAGAGGGCAGGTTTAGATGTGATTTAAGGAAGGGATCTTCCCTGTGAGGGTGGCACTGGCACAGGCTGCCCAGAGAAGCTGTGGATGCTCCATCCCTGGAAGTGTTCAAGGCCTCACTGCATGGGGCTTGGAGCAACCAGCTCTAGTGGAAGGTGTCCCTGCCCATGGCAGAGGGTGTGGAAATGATCTTTAAAGCCAAACTGACCCAAACCATTCTGTGACTGTGTAATTTATGTTCCACCATGGGGCAGGGCTGATCCATGGGGCCAGAGCATCTGCCCTCAAGAAGGCCAGCAAGGCTAAAGAAGGCATTTGGGGGTTTTGTAAGTCCAGTCTCTGTCCCAGAAGATTCCTTACCATCCCTATTAGCAGCTGTCTGATATGCTGGACTGAATTTGAGCCCAATTGGTCTGGCAGGAAGCTCTTCATGGGACACATACCACAAAATTTCTAACAAATGCTTTAAGTTATGGCTGATGGTTCACAGGGCTCACTCAGGCATCTGTTTGGTACATTAATGCATGGCTGCACTGAGCTTATAAATTATTATTCATGTACTTTTGTAAAACATCTTGAGGTTGTTGGCTGAGTCCTTCACTAACCGGGAACAGGGACAATTATTCACACATGAAAAACATGCATGATTCAGTTCATCCATTTACATTTCTAGCGCAGCCTTCCTTGGCAGGGTGGCTAATACAGCCTGGGAGAAGGATGGACACTCCTCACTGAGCTGCTCTGACCAACAACTGTTCCATTTAAAAATGGATTTGCCTAAGACACACGATGGAGGTGGAAATTCACTACAGTGGCACCGAGTCAAGGAAGGCAGAATTGGTGAAAATAGCAAGGTTAGACACAGAAATTAATTACTGAGATGACAGGATGCTCTGTTAAGGTCAGGGACATGGACAAGGAAGACTGGATGTCTGTGTTCTGAGAGGGAAGCAATGGGCACGAATGGAAAAGCAAATTTAATCACAATAAAAAGCCTTCATTTCATCTGACCACTTAGAAATATCCTGATTAGAAATGGCTGTTCTTTGCTGCTGTCACGTGCTGGTTGCTTAGGCCCCCATTTTCACATTTTTAAGGGAGTGTGAAGTGTTTAAGGCTCTCGGAAAAAGCCAGAGCCTGTTCCTGCGATAACAGGAGTGCTGTTCATAATAAAAAAGAGGACAATGGACTGCTTCCAAAGGGATAAGTACTCACAGAGCATGGACAGGTAAGTTCCCCTGCTCTGGAGGTACAGTGACTGATGGAAATTTAACATAGGAAACAGTATATAGAACCTTTTTGGTAGCTGAGAGACAGCTTTGTGGAGTACTAATAAAAAATCTGATATTCACCTAAAAGTCAGAGGGGAGGTGCCAAAGTTCAAAATACCAAAGGATCACTGACAGTTTAATTAACGGAGTCAAGAGAATCAGACTTTTATAACTGCTCACACTATACTCCTTTTTTTAACAGTAACCTACAACTGAAAACTATATTATGGTTTTGTTATCTTCAGGAAGGGGAAAAAATTATGAGCAAGGGCTGTAAACTCTGAGAAGTAAAAATATGAGGGAAAATACTCATGAATTAATAATATATATTCCTTCCTAAACACACAGAGTATTTTTGGCTTTCAGCAAGTTGCTCAGAAGTGCAATAACAGGGGATTCAGCTTATCTCAGGTGCTTCCCAAAATGTCCCTGTCCCTCCTGACAGCTATGCCCACCTCTGGCACATATTTAAGCATCTCCTAAATTTGCTCCTCCAGACTTTCTTTGCATGGGACCTAAACTGAGCCAGCTTGCTAATCACAGCCACCGGCAGACAATTAAAAAAGGCACAGTCAATCAGCCATCATTAAGTTGGAAGTGACAGGCTGGGTTTTATTTTTAACTAAAACTAGTGGGGATTCATGCAAACTTCTCCAGAAAGTTCCTCTTGCACTTTGTTTACAATGTAATACTTTCCTACACGCACTGTAGATTGCAGCCCCAAAATACCACTCAAAGTAAGGTAAATCTAGGATTTGCAGGACTGCAATCATTACTATGTGCTGAACCAGCATGTTTGGGTATTACTGCATCTGTGAGCAGTGTGAGCTGAAAAGTAATAGATTAATGGATTTACACTTGCACAGAAAAGAAAGACCTTACGCAGGGAGTTTTATTTAGCATTTGAGAACATGTTTATTTATTTGTTTGTTTGTTTGTTTATTTGAGGTGCCTTTCTGTTCAAGACAAGGTAAAAGCCTGCTCAGAGAGTGCAGGGGAAGAATAAGTAAAATCGGTGCTGTCTCCATTGCAAAACTGCTGTGAAATTGTTACTAATTATTTCTAGATGGGTCAAAATGGATCCCATTTTGGGCAGAGCCAGACAGCTCCCATTTGGATGAATGCTCAAGCTCTGCCTGTGCCTTGTGAAGCCCATGGGGATCCACTGATATGATCCCACATGAACAGGCAGAAGTGCTCTTTCCCCAGCCATGGCTTTGGGTGCATTTCTACCAGCATTCACAGTCTGGCAGAAGTAAGGTTTAGGGAGTGAGAAGTCTGGGGTAGAAGCTCATTTTATACCTGCAAGTCACACTGTGCTATTGCTGAAATGTCTGGTGTTCAGCTCCAGGAAGCAATGACAGAATTAATCATCTCAGTTTTTTAACATTTCCCCCTTTTCTTCCAGTTATCACACTGAAAAAAAATTGTAGATCTGCACAGGAATTAGGCTCAGCAGCCTCTGTAAGAAGTAATCCATTGCTCTGGAATAACTGCTTGGAGGGGTGTGAGGTAACACAACACACCTCTGTCCCCACTTTCTGTGCAAATCCTGCCTGCTGGTAAAAACTTTCTAACTGGAAATCAAAAATGAAATGGCAATGTTCCTTCCCATTGCACAATGTACACTCCCTCCCCTTCCTTTGCAGTGGGAAGAGATTAAAAGCATCAATTCTAATCGATGAGGGGAGGTAAATACAAAATGTTTATTTTTTAATATTTACAAGATTAAAAATAGCAAACCTTTGATTTATTTTTTTATTAGCAGTCATGTCCTGTGCAAGCAATGCTGCCTTGAACTGGTATTAGCAGACAGCCTGCAGAATGCTTTCTGTGTCAGCCAAGGAGAATATCTTAATTATGGCAGCTTTCTAAGCAAGAAAATAATATTAATTCACAGAAAGCACAACAGCAAATAATCATCAATCTGGGTCTTCACTCTTACACAGCCAGTTCACATTTTTGTCTCCCTATGGATGGTGCCCATCCCTGACATTTCTGTTTAATAATCTTTCCACACACACACAAATCACCCAGACTGCACTGCCTGCCTGAGCAAGGGATGCTCATACCTTTCACCGGGGTAACTCGGCTGAGTGCTTCAGTGTCAGCTGCTGAGTCCCTGCGTGCAGAAAGCATCACGTCAGCACACAGGATTCTTTCTTCTGCAGCCAGACAATGCTGTTCACAGAACCTTTAGTGAGAAGTGTGCTAAACTGCCTTGCATTTCCCAGTAAAGACCAGCTGATAAACATAAAATGACCTTTTGATTTAGATTTAGACGGGGAAGTTGCACATACAGGAAAATAGTAAGTCCACCTCTGTAATGCCAAAGGATTATCAGAACTGGGTTCAGTCCTGCTTTTAACAGAGCTGGTGATTTGTCTCTTGCTCCTACAGAAGCATGGTCAGGATGTCTGAGGAAGGTATTTAACTCAGAGATTATATCCAGAATAGAATATTGGCCTGCTGGTACCCTGGGGGATTAATGTGGCTCTGAAACACTACTGAAGTTGGCAGTGCACTGGCTGATCTCTGCATCTGCCTGCAGTCTGAAGGCTAATCCAGACTGTGCTGTGAATCCTTAGTACCCCAGGCCTCTCAAAGATCCCATGGGATATTCAGTGCCCTGGGTTTTAGGTGAGTGTTCAAACACCAAGATACCAGAAAGGGTCAGGGAGNCAGTGGAAAGAGATCTATGACCATCATCTAATTCAACTGCCTGACCACTTTAGGTCCGATCAAAAGTTACAGAAGGCTCTTAAGGGCAATGTCCAAATGCCTCTTAAATACTGACGGGCTGAGGGCATTGACCACCTCTCTAGGAAGCCTGTTCCACTTTTCACCACCCTCTCAGTAAAGAAATGCTTCCTAATTTCCAGTGTAAACCTTCCCTGGAGCAGCTTTGAATCATCCCCACACATGCTGTCACTGGATCCCAGGGAGCAGAGATCAGCAGCTCTCTTTCTCCCCTTTCCCTCCTCAAGCAGCTGCAGAGAGAAATGAGGTCACCCCTCAGCCTCCTTTCCTCCAGACTAGACAAGCCCAAAGTGCTCAGCTGCTCCCCACTCCTTCCCGCCCTTTCACCAGCTTTGCTGCCCTGGATGCACTGAAGAGATGTCACACTAATCACCAAGTTCTGCACTCAGCCATGAGTGCAGCCACAGCCAGGCGAAGAAAACCACTCTGCTCCCCCTGCTCCTCCAGGGAGGGGGTTCAGAGCTGCAATTGCACCTCATTTCTCATGGTCAAGATGACCTGAAGACTGCCCAGAAGAGATGAGCTTATGGGAGCTGATGAAGTGGCAGAAAGGAGAGGAAAAGGAGTGAGGCGCACGGGAAGGAGTCCGGCTCACAGCTACAGAAGTGAGACAGCAAACCCACGCCAGCTCTTGCAGCACTCACTCTGCTCCGACAGCTGTCCCACGCCGTCTGGCAGGGGCTGAACTTGAAGCTGCTGCAGTTCTCCCTTTCAATTTTTATGCTGCTCTTCTACCTAGCAAAGTCACACACAGTCTTCCAACGACTCACTTCCTTGCTTTGAATGCCTTAAACTCAAATCCCCATGTCCCTGAAGACGGGCAAAGACACAAAGAATTGCTCAGGGGAGCAGGAGATGGGAAGGAAGAGCTGCAGGAAAAACTTTCACCTCAGATCCGTAATTCTCACTTGGAAGGATCTGTGTGGCTCTCAGTGGCAGAAGGTGGAGGTTGGCCTGTGCTGGGCTGTCTAACCACACAGCTACAAATACACAAGGAATTGCTGCATTATCTGTACTGATAAATTCCTCACATGGGTTTGGTCCAGATCCCTGAGCAGTTTCTCAAGAAATTTCCAGCCCAGGACCACCAATCAACAATTTGGAAAAGGTCACTTTATCTGAAGGCTTGGAGTGGGCTCTTCTCACCCAAGCACCTTTGATGTACAAGTCTAGACACCATCAGAGGTGGTATTAGATATAAACCAGTGAAACAGTCCTTTAGGAAATACTGCAATTGAGTATTAACATATCTGGAGAGAGCTGTGAATGCAGTAAAGCTGAACAATAAAAATTTTTAAAAATTGTCCAAAGTGGAAGTCTTTTCAAGCATAATGGAAGCTGCACAGTCTGTCAAGACGTGAACAAAATAAAACCAAACTGATTTTTGAAGGTATTACTTATTTGCTCTGTAATCATGTTGAAGAGTCACTAAAGATTAACTATAGCTATAGGACTTAATTTTCTGGGACAGCATGTTCATATAAAAGGAAAAAAAAAAAAAACAAACCCAGACAGCTAAAGAGCAGAGAGGGAGAGAAAAGGCCTGAGACAAGGACGATGCTCTGACCCCTTTCCATGTAAGCAAGTCAGTCCCCACGACTGATGAGGACTGAGTGTGAGCAGCAGCTGGTGAAGTGCAAACAGCTCTGAACTAAGCTCCTGCCAAGTGTGAAAGGCGTAATTCAGAGCTCAAAACCTGTGAAAGTCCCCAGGGTCACCAGACAACAGGTGACCTTCAGGGGCAAGGGCTGATATGCTGAGCAACGCTCTCTGCCTCTGGCATTGCTTCTGCCTCAGGACACTCACTAATACAGCACACCACTGAGAGGGCCTTCAAAATGAAAAGAGCGGTGGTGAATGAACCTTGGGACAACCTTCACTTTTAGGACACATGAATGCAGGATTCAATTTAAAATAAAGCTTTTCTAAAAACCTTGTGACACAGAAATGATGAGTGATTCAGTCAAGAAACCACATGTGATGCATTAAAACCTCAAGCAAGAAGACGAAGGCAATTTAAAAAGAAATTATTCTAATCTGAAGGAAAAAAAAGGAAAATAGGACGTGTGTGTTAACACAGTCTGATGGCCTCACCCGCTAAAAAGCCCCAGAGATTCAGTGTGCTGGAGGTATTAGATAACATCAGCTGCTCACAGTGTTGTCCCTGGCTTTAAGAGCATCACAGGGAAAAGAGCTGAGCCTCCCTGAATGGGATTTCGCTGCCTTAAAGGCACTCATCTCTCCTCACATCTGCTTGGCTCACTCTCAGCACACCTTCCAGGAGCAAATGCACCAGGGGTCAGACACGAACAATTGTCCTCTTCCCCGGCTGCTCCTGACTCATTCCTTTAACACAGCTCATTTTGCCCACGGCGGAAAACAGCAGGATGTGACTGTGTGCCTTAAAAGCTGCGGGTGAAATCTCTGCTGTACTGAAGCACAGGAGAATTTTAGCTGTGATTTCAGGAGGCACAAGAGTTCCGCTGGATTTTTTTCATGCACTCGCACAGGCTGTGCTGGGCTCGCAGTTCAGAGGAGGTGGTACATTAGGTGGCGCAAATGGAAGCAATGATGAGAAAAGGGAAAAAAAAAAACCCAGAACGTGGCTGGAGCAGGGGCCATTTGGAGGTAGGGCAGCACTTTTCCAGGACAAATATCCTTGTTCTGGCTCGTGGAGATAAACACAACAGCACAGCGCAAGTGTAGGAATGAGGTCGAGAAGTGGGCATGGACAGTAGCAGGGGATCAAGACCACTCAAGACCCTCAAAGCCTTCCAAGCCATTTCCAGAAAGGTCTGGGAGAACTGACTATGCATGATAACTAATTTGCATAGAAAAATGGAACTTCTCTCCAGGGTGGGGAAAACCTATCTATAAAGAGATACCCCCAGGAATCTTGGGCACGTGTGCACCCCACAAGCCTGGACACCCCAGCTGGAACAACGCTGGAGCCAGGACTGGTGATGTCTCTTCCTCACCCTTCTTTTGCTTGCTTGCTTGATTTCACTCATCTCTCTCTGCTCCCTTTCACCCCACTCCTTCATCCAAAACCCACTGTGTGCTTACACAAGGAAATCAGGGACAGACTCATAAAAATTCCCATGCCAAGTGTGTCATTTACTAATGAAACTTTGCAACCATTTGGAGACCCCCTGACTTTCGTCATTCCTTTTGACCCAAGATTTCCACCCTGGGCGCTCACTTCCCTTTGAGGGTGGGATGCCACAGAGCCTCCTAAAAATCAGTCATGACTCCCCTCCTCAGACCAAGCTCCATGGCTCAAGCTAGCAGAGAGGCCCCCCTCCAGCTGTGTGAAATCCTGAGAGGCACTTAATGAATTAGATATTATTAATATTCTCTTCCAGCATCAGAAGGCAGTAATTAACTCTTTGAAGACTCATCCCAAACCCTGCTTTATTACTCAATCCTCAGAGGCAGCTATGTAATCTCATTCTGATTTTAAAGAATATCTTTCCAGAATAATTATTTTCCTTGCTTGGGGAAAAAAAAAAAAGTTCAAAGTCCTGGTTCTGCCTTGGAGTGTGCATTAGTGATCTTAGACATGCTGTAAAGATTTCAGAGCACGAAACATGATATGCTGCAATACTTTTGCTGAGCAGATGCCTTAAGGAGGTCATTCAACATGCCAGGCTCTAAATGCTATTTGGGAGTGAGAAAACATTATTTTCCCACTTCAACAAGACTTTCGCTTCCCTGTCATGTGGAAATAACCTTTTGTGCTCAGTACTATGATTAATTTATTAGCCTTTTGAACGTCTAAATGTTTTGCAGTCTGTGGACTACATCGAAGTGCTGGCTGAGGGACAGAGCAGCACAAACACATTGTGTGTGCACCCAAATCCATGAGTGTGTGTTTCAAAGAGCAGCCCTGGTATAAGAACACTTCTGCCTATACATTTTTGACAGTGAGAACAGCCATTTTCTCATGCACAAAACCCCAAGGAGTGTATTTAATGTTATAATTAAATGTCAAACCTCGTGAGTGATGACTACGTAGAAAAAGTGCTAAGTATATATTTCTATAGAAATCAATTAAAGGAGACAATTATTTTCTTTCCATTTAGAATACATGACGCCAGCACAAGCTGCTGCAGCACAGTGCAGCTGTCAGCCCGGTCTCACTGCCTGAACAGCTGCTTTCTGTTCACCTGATGGAACTGTCCTGGATGGCACCGATTCTCCTCCGGGATGAACTCACCGCCAAACACTTCTGTGATTCCCAACAGGGAATCACGTATTCTTCCAGCAGACAGGAGGTTTAGAACAATTCCCTGAATAACTTTATGTAACAGGACTCAGATTGTGTCCCTGGTGTTGAATGTAGCATGATCTATTTTGTGCCCAGGAACAAAACGCAGAATTTCTGCAAAGCAGGCTCTGGCTCAGCACATCTGACTGCAATGCCAGGCTGCTTCCAAAACAGTTATTGACTGAAACTGCAGGAGAGGGCTGGAGTTCATCTGATGTACCTGAGGGATTTAGAAGTTAGTGATCATGGACTCTGTGAAAATCAAAAGGGGATGGTTTTCCCATCCCAGACTAGGCACCAAAGAGGGGCCAGATGATTTCCTCCTAGAGGAACCATCCCTCATGGGCTATGAAGGTGACTGGTGACTACCCTGGACATCATCACCCAATTTTTAATGAAATGAACCCCACTCTGCATGTCCCACATTGACACGAACCTTCTCTGACTCTCCATCCACTCTGATGGACTGCTCACGCATTCTCCCAAACAGCATTTCCTTTCCTTCTGCAAAATCTAACGTTTCTTTCGGAATGCTGTTCCCTCTCACTGGGAGTCACTGCCCCCATGGCAAAGCCCATGTACCTGACACTGAGCTAAACAGCAGGTATCTCTACTGGGAACTTGAGTTCCATGAATTTTTCCACCTGGGTGATTCCCCACGCCAGGGCCCTGCAGGGAAACCAATTTTCCTTAAAAAAAGGTGCATGAGAGAGAAGAAAACCCGCAACAACTCAGCCAGGAGGTTACTCCCCATATGCATCCCTGGAGTGCAGAGAGACTCCAACACACTGCCCTGTCAGGAATAGACACGTCCATGTTTTTCTCAGGAAGCCAGCTGGAGTGACAGGTTCACGGATTTAAGAAGGAAAGAAAACATTTTGGTACAATGTATGTGGCATTATCTTGTCCCATGAAATTACCATCAGCCACGCCTGAGCACAGCTGTCATTGCAGGGCTGTAGCTGGTGAGATGGCAAGGGAGGGAATGCTGAAGTCAAGGCTTGGAGCACTTCTTATCAACAGAGAAGTGATAAGCTAGAAACCACAAACCAGCTTTCAAGCCCCAAAGCCCTCCTTCAGGTCTGGAGCTAACAACCTTCCAGTCAGAGGTAAGCTGACGAGCTGGAACCAAACCTGATTATAACTCAGCTCTTTCAGGCTCCAGCACAGACAGGGGGGCTCTGTAATCCCATTGCATCTGCTTCTTGCCATGGGTATTTTGTGCCATACTTGGGGTACTAACGAGCACAAAAAATGAAACCTCCTCTAAAAGCAGAATCTGTATGAAGCTGCCATGGCTAGAGAGAAATTAGACTTTTAAAAAGTAAAATTCTAGTTGTATTGAACTCCTGTTACTGCAGAGGCTGAAATTGTCTTGTGAAATAGTGAGGTAGCCTTGGTACATAATCAGGTGAGATGCCCAAGGTACAGCTGCAGAAAAACGTGTTTCAGCAGCTAGAGGATCACAGCTAATGCTCAGTAATCTATAAATCATTTGTTACGAGATTTCTCTATGCAAATGAAATTTATATAACCCTCATCCATCGTAAAAAAAAATCATAAAGATGAAATTTTGCAGCCGCAATGCGAATTAAAGGATCCCTTAACCTGTTTTCAAGATATGCCTTTATAGCTAATTAATTTTTAGATGGAGTGTTCTTTGAAAGAACTAATGGATAGTGAGCATTGCTGATTGATTATAAAATGAGCAGGAGAGTTTGAGAAGTGAGCTGTGAATGTAAAATCACTACCCAGCTTTATTAACCTTGCCATATTAAAATTCTAGACTATGCAACTGCGAGAAGCAGGTTTAATACAGTACCTTTGATGAGTGTATTTTATTTATTTAGCATCAATATTTTTTTCTTAGTTGGTCTATGTCATGGAGACCCATCAGACTGTCCTCTGAACTGTATCTTAGAGACTTCACCTCTGAGAAATCCAGAATCTGGATTCTATAAAATGTAACTTTATACATTTATGCGATGGGGTGGGAAAAAAACCCAACAAAATGAAAACCAGCAACTACGAAGAAAAGGAAAAGAAATGCAATTCATATGTCATCCTGCTAGGACTGCTCTCCAGAGCCGCAAATCTACAGGTAACTTTTACTGAGCCATCATTACAAACACTGACAGCATTTATCGAAAGGCCACTCAATCTGCGATGACCTGAAAACATCAGGACGAAATGGGGGATTGTTAAACACTGCAAGCACCTGCAGGAGTGCGCAATCTCCTGGTGAGAGAAAGAGGAAAACAAGAGCTTACCCGCTTCCTGAGATTGCAGGTGAGCGTGAGGTTCCTCGAGAAGGAGTTTGCAAAAGCAGTGTAAAAGTCCAGCACTTTCAGCAAGGCTTCTCGCTTAATTATATGCAAATCGCAGTAGGTCAGGGCCCGTACGTTGGCACAGGCATGGGCCAGGCTGGTTTCCTTCCAGAAGATATCACCAAACACGTCACCTTTACCTGAAAAACAGCAGGGCAGATTTGTGCAGAGTTTCTCAGCACGCAGATGATTTTTTCACAACCTGTGTTATGCTCCCAAGTACCCCAGTGCAAGCTCCCAACCATGAAAACTAACAAGGGTGAAAGTTTTAAAATTAGCTGAGGTACCTGAGCATCCTTAGCAGTAGCCCCAGGTTTTTACGGTATTTATAGATTGCACTCTGTGAAGTGCCACAAAGCATAACAGCCAGATTGTAAAGGTCTCCTTGTAGCTGAAGATACAAGTAATGGATTTTTCAAAGGCTACCGAATATGATGAGCACTTAACTAATGTTTAGGTGATTGAATATCTCAGGTGTCTGTTCACAAGTGATTCAGGAGTCCTGCTCTTACAAAAACCCTCTGACAGCTACTTTCCTTCACCCTCATGGCTCTACAGTGAGGTGCAGGAGCCAGCTTCCAGGGCCCAAGGACCCCATTTTAAAGGATGTTTTAACATTTTTAATTCAGTGTCAGTGGTAACACTCCTTCTGGAAAACGCACCAAAAGCCTCACTGAGACTTTTAACCTCTAAATAACCACCTCTAAATCTTAAACACATCCAAAAGTATAGTTCTAAGCCCAAATTCATCCATTTAAGTAGAGTCTTAGGCTTAAGCCTGTATTTCAGTGTTTGGTGAGTAAGAGAGGGTTTGACACCTTAGACACTTGCATGTACAAATACCTTCAACCAGAGGGGAAAATTACACCTGAAGGCTACTTCTGCACTGGCAGGCAGTGTAGCAGAACAGCTGATTCAGGACCTGGGACCAGCTGTAGTCCAGGGCCACGGAAAGAAGACCTCCAGGGGCTGCAAGTGCTCTGACATATCCCAGTTACCTTTCCTCTGCAAGGAATCCACCCCCCGCCCCCCCACCTGTGATAGACACCGAAGGACAAGAGAATGAGGACACCAGATTCAAAATCACACTCCTGACCCAACCAGGACCCCAGCAGGGGTGCAGACTGGAGACATCCTTTCAGGTTTGGATCCTCTGGTTGTTCTGAGAAGAGGCAGTGGCAGCAACAGAAGACACACTGAAACATTCAAAAGCTGCCTCTTTCTGCCTGGCCATGGGCTGGGCAAGGGCCACGGTGTGTGGTGTGTGGCTGACACCTCAAACCCTGAAGCAGAAACCATGGTACAAAGTGTGGTTTTTGTTTCAGACCCCCAGAGATATCGCAGCTCGTTATTTTAGCAGTTATTAAGAGGGAACACAGATCAGTCAGACAGTGGCTATTGATTTCAGGCACCTCAAGCAGCCCCTTGGTGAAGGTTAGGGATGTTATAGTTTCGGCATAAAAAAGGTAATGCATTTTCGTATTTTCTCTTTTAAGAACTTTTAACTTTTCGCTCCACTCTATTTTGGAAACACAGACCAGAGGGGTAATTTATCCAACCTGATTACTTTTGAGGGTCAGAGGCTCTATTTCTCTATTTCCATTTCTGCTTTTGGTATTGTATCCAGCAAAACATATCTAATGTTTCTCAGCAGAAACACAGACCAGAGGGGTAATTTATCCAACCTGATTACTTTTGAGGGTCAGAGGCTCTATTTCTCTATTTCCATTTCTGCTTTTGGTATTGTATCCAGCAAAACATATCTAATGTTTCTCAGCAGAAACACAGACCAGAGGGGTAATTTATCCAACCTGATTACTTTTGAGGGTCAGAGGCTCTATTTCTCTATTTCCATTTCTGCTTTTGGTATTGTATCCAGCAAAACATATCTAATGTTTCTCAGCACGAGTGAAATAAAATGTGCAAGTCCTTATCTTCCTTTCTGTTTTTATTTTCTAACAAATGTCTCTGTAACAGAATCATCCCTTAGAAAGGTTATAACTGCATCTCATTGAGCTGTTTTAATTCTACATATTTTAATGTAATTAAAATTAACTACAATACATAACACAGCTGGTATAATTTATGAAACAAGGTGCTTTAAAATGTTTTCCTTAATACAGAGTATTTTCTAATAACATTGCAATTTATCCAATGTACTGTTTTGAAATTATCTTTTGCAGTTAATTGTCCTTGTCTATACTTGGAGTTCAAAACCCAGTTTACAGACATACTCAGCACAGTTACATAATTTATAGAAAACAGACCATTTCTGAAATGCAGAAAATTGTGTAATGGATTTGCCCTCTGAGGTGGACACAGGACAGAACTGAGCCCTGCTTTCAGTGCAGAGTGCAGTTAAAACACAGTGGTTTTACCACTGAAATGTGAGCAAACCGCTTACTCTCTTTTCAAATTTATGCTAATATTTAGTTAATTTAATCAAGAGGCTGAAAGCAGTGGATGCTCACCCCGAAACTCAGCACAATGGTGTGTTACAGAATCTGTACACAAACATGGACAAATGAAACCAACATTCATAAACTTGAGAAGATCTTCTCCTTGTCTTCAGTGTGGCAGGGAACTGCACTGGTTGGGACTTAAAGGCTGGGACATGATCAACTGAACTTACTCTTCCATGAGCCACCACTCACTGGATTTGAAGAGCAAAACTCTAAACTCTTCTTACATGGTGGTTTACACTCTTCAGAAAGTTAAAAATCTTGGAAGCCTTTAAGGGTTCTTGAATTTGACATTTCCCACACATGCTTCTGAGCTTGTTTGCTGGTTATAAATGTGCTAAGGAATGTACAGAATGAAAACAAAACCTACCAGATTCTCCAAAACAAAGCGTCTTTTTTCATAAATACAGAGATTAATGTACTATACTTTATCCCTATTAACTGTAGTTCACTGTGCAGAGAGAGGTAATTATTCACTCAGGACAAGATCAGATGTTAGGAAAAAATTCTTTACTAAGCGGGTGGTGAGGTACTGAACAGGATACTCAGAGAAGCTGTGGGTGCCCCAACCCTGAAATGTTTAGGGCCAGGCTGGATGGGGCTTTGAGCAACCCGGTCTGGTGGAAGGTGTCTCAACCCATTCTATGACTCTAAGGTTAATTTTACAAATTTCAACTAAATGAAAACAAAATTTTCAGGGTTGCAAAACAGAAAATTTAACTGGCTAGGTCTGACACAGCCGCCCAGAGACATGTACAAGTAATTTTCACTTGTAGGGGATGTTCAGAGCTCCAGGGAAAGTGCTGCTGGGGCTGAGCTGGGAATGCAGAGGTACTGATGCAGCCTGCATAATTTCACAAGCTTCTCTCTGGAGATTTATTGAGGCCTCAGCATGTTACCTCCCAAATCTGCCCTGAGCACCTCCCAAATGGAGGCAAAGCTCTGGAAAACCCTCCTGCCCCTGCTCTCACAGTGCCCGAAGCATCGCTGGAAGAAGGAATGCTGTAAATCAGAGTGGGAACTACTTGCACACATTTTACACATCACAGAATCATAAAATCCTGTGGGCTGGAAAAGACCACTAAGATCATAAAAATTCAGATTTTGCAACTGAAAGGAGCATGGACAACATGAGGACATGTGAAGGGTGTTGGTAGCAGGCATAATTTTTGGTGAAATAGCTACACTGCGATCACTGTAAATACAGTGCACTGTGTATGCGTGCCTGTTCACAAAATATACATATATATTCATGCATGTTCACACGAATATATTTAGGGGCAATCATATGGTATGCAGCTGTGTAATAGGTCAGGATATTTCTATGCACTATTCTATCTCCTATATTCTGATAACCCTGCCAAACAGATCTGGGGGGACAGATGTTCTCTGCAGCCTTACACCATGGACTGACCTGACAGTTTATCAGACAGCAGCTCATGCCTGGACCTTTCAGGCAGAAAAATTCTTAAGGGCTTTATGGAACCCCCCAGGAGCTTGTATATGGAATGAAAAAGTGCTTGAACTCAGAAACACTCTTTTAAACAGTATCTCAGAACCCACGTGTATTTATGTAAAGACAAAATTTATCTTTCTTCAGGTGGGGACAGAAACTGAGCTAATAAATATCTTAGCAGACAAAGAGTTTGATGGATCCTTTGGAAGAAAGTTCAGGCAGGCAGTTAAAGAATAAATTCTTAGTGGGAAATAGCACTGGGTAAAAACAAGTAAGTGGGACCAAGACTTCTTAAGGAGGTGTCTTCCTGTGCAGTCTTAGCTAATAGACCAGCTACCCTTTAACCATTCTAAAGTATCTCCAAAGCCTGATCAGTCACACTAGCACGAGCCAGACATGATGAATGATGTTGGCTTTCCATCATCATGCTCTCAAATCTTACGTTGCTTATGAAAAGCAAAGGCTGACGTCGTTTGAGAATCAGTAAAACTGGATCACGGAGAGAAAACGTTCATCCAATCAGCTCAAGTACCAGTAACCATGAAGAAGTGATGACAGCATGGGTACAAGTGGAGGTCAGTGAGCAAACACCACATTCCTGTGGCCACAATTACATATATTGGTGTCTATATTCATACAAATGTATCTGTATCTATGTATCTGCAGGGAAACCTCGTCAAACTGATGTAGAAACCCAATGAGCAGGGAGTGAATCAGCTCCTGTCACCCAGAGCAGCTCGATGATGGGTCAGAGAGCAGTTCTGCATCTCCTTACCACGGCACACTGGGGCTGGTTGCACAGGTTTACAAAATGATGGGATATATTAATGGAATAAAATCCATCAGTAGCTGCTAAACACAAAAGATTTCCCTCTGGGTGAAATACAGTTCAGAGGGTTATAAACATTCTAAAGCAGCACCACAGTTTCCTTACTTCACTTTCCTACTTTCTCCTACACATCTGCAATTGAACATTTCCGGAGAAGGGCTGCTGGGCTGGCTGGATTGCTGGGCTTAGCTGATACAGCTGCTTCTGCCTAAAGGGGGTACCTGGAGAAGCTGGGGGTGATGTAGTGCTGCAAATCCACCAGGTGCACTTCCCATCTGGGACATCACTGCAAGCACAGCCCAAGATGTGGTACTAAACTGTGAGAGCGGTCTTCTTGCCCCTGTGAATGTTTTATCCTCAACTTCAAGCTTTTTCTGGCGCATCCAGAAGGGCCAGAACTTCCTTGAAAAGCAGATCAGAGCCGATCGCTGAGCAGCACAGAAATCCCCCTCTACAGGACTGCACATGAACCCGTGAAAGGGCAGAACAATGGGAGAAAACAGCATTTCCAGCCTCTGAAGCACTGTCAGTAAAGCAGCAATGACAAGAGACTGTGCCACAATCCAAGTCCATGCTGGCAAAGGTACTTTTGCATTATTTAACACAGTGCAACCTTCCCCATCTGCACCTGGAAACACAAAGGAACTGACCTTTCTTCCAGCATTCAGCTGCACGCAGGGCCCAAGGTCCAGAAAGATTTCTCTCCTTATCTCTTTCACTTTTAGTGCAAGTATTACAGTGCCTCACATCTTTCTAGAAACTCCAGCTCCTGGAGACAGGTTGTTTCCATTTTGATTTTATACAGAAATAGGTTTCTATCCTTCCTAGCTGAGGAAATAAACCTGAGAGCAAGACCACTCATACCACCTTGAAAACTCGTAAGGCAAATCAGATCGTCTCAAACTGTTAGTCTAATTTAAAACAACTGTATCACACGATTTTTAAATAATTTTCCTTTTTTTGTGCTGGCAAGACTTTCGAGTTTTTGCAGTGAAGCATGCAGGTCTAATTCAAAAACATATCAATTCAGAGAAAGGAATCTTTCTGACTCTGGAGGCGGCGGATCAAATCTGTAACACGCTAGCTGGCACTAAACTAAGATTGATGTTTCTTATCATAATTAACCATCATGCAGAGAGAGACACAAAAATACATTAAATTTACAAAATAATATGAAAAATTCAGATTTGTCAGTAAGAACTAATGACACTTTTGAACAAGTACCAGTAGGACTAACTCTTACATGCTACTGCAGATGTCAAGCCAGACCTGCAAGATCTGACTGATTCCAAGGCACTTAAGAATTGCACAGTGCAGAGCAGCACGTCACCCTCCTTCTCAGACCAGCAACCCTTCAAGTATTTTGCAAAATACTTTGAGATTCAGCACTTAAAACCCAGCCTAAATCACATTAATTATTTCAGTTCTGCTAGCTGATAAAAAACAACCCTTTCCTCTGTGAATCATTTTCCTCTTAGTTAATTTACAGCTTTAACTCACTGAACACAGGGGACTTGTCCTATAGATGAAATAGGACACAGCATGTTCTGTAAATTGCTACCAGGTGCATGTTACTAACCTGGGGAAATGTTCACAATTAGTCTGCCTTGGTTGACTTCACATGGAAAACAACACAGAAGTTCAGTATACATTAACAAGAGCTGATTTGACACAAGGGCCAATTCTGCCACCTTCATTCCTCTTGAGAAGAAACCCAAGCTGCAACGAAACTAATTAAAATCAGGGAATTAGCCACTAATACTATGAGATGGAACTGGACTAACAGGTTTTCATGGCACAAAGTGCATCCAATACGGTCAGTCTTGTCCTGCACAAAGCACATTCCTGGCTGCCTAGGCATGGAAATTCAAAGTGTTGATGCATGGACACCAAATATCATCTTGCTAATTCCCATGGATGAGAGCTACAGAGCTCCTGGGCCTCCTGCTCACCCAAATAGAGGCTGCTACTTGCTCTTCCTCTAAGAACTTTTCTCTGTGTGACTTGGTGGGAGACTCAATCTTTTGACCTTCAAACACAAGCAGCATTATGAGCAAAAAAAGACTCATCCTTATTTTCAGCTGCCACGCCAAACTCAAGAAGACACTTGCTTTCCTCTACCCCTCTGATACTGCATCATATCCCCTCCCCAGATAAAACATTTGGAAATAATTAATTAAGAAGACCTTTAATAAGGTCTGGTTTGTCTATTAACAATAAGCAACAGGTGCTCTGGAATTATAGGCAAAACATGCTGAGAATTAACATGCAACACATAAAGACAAATAACTGATTACATATGGGATCAGGACCCTTTGTGAGGCTGAAACATGAACTATTAAATTTATATTCTTTCTGGCTTGACTATCAAAACTGAGTTCACTCAGCAGCAAGCCCCACCAGGATTTCACTGCTCAATATATTTTTATCGCTATGCAGCTTGAGCAATATTTTTGATCAATTCCTACAATCAACATCTGAACGCGGTGGGCCATTATTTTT
Source organism: Mystacornis crossleyi (assembly GCA_013400655.1). Classification (NCBI taxonomy): domain Eukaryota; kingdom Metazoa; phylum Chordata; class Aves; order Passeriformes; family Timaliidae; genus Mystacornis; species Mystacornis crossleyi. Next base: position 224,666 of record VYZQ01060547.1, read on the forward strand.
CTGCTGAAAAAACGACTTCTTAAAACCTTGTTAATCAATACGCCCAGTTTTAGTCACTGCACAACTTACACAGCCAACTGTGCAAACAGCAGGAGCTGGAAAGCAACTTCCAGAGCCACTTGGTTGGTATTGCCACTGATGTGTAACTCCTCATCAGGAGCAAATGCAGGTTAATGGCACCAGGGTGAATTATTAGGTGCCCTCTGGCAGCTGATGCCTCTTTTCATTAGCATGAGGACTCCAAAGCCCTGGTCCTTCCTGAGATCCTTTGCTGATAACACCTCCCCGTGCAGAGCAGTGGCAGTTAAAATTGTTTACTTCTGCTTGAGACGGTGGAAAATTACTGACGTGCCTTCTCAGGGTCACCTCACTTGCTGGGAAAGTTTTGATAATTAGAGACAAGACTGTTTGCCCTTCTCCCTTCTCCTGGCAAGTGCAGATGAGTTATGTTAAAACGACCGTGTCTCCTTCTCCCCAGTGTAGCGGCGCCCCGGCGCTGCACATGGAGCGCTCCCTGCTACAGCCAGGACCTGCAAAAGGTGGGACACTGACCCCGAGAAGGGGAGGTAACTAATGAGGGGATCATAGCGGGGCACCTGGATATCTCCAGTAATGAGTCCTAAAAACCGCAGGTCTACAACTGGAGTCATTCTCTTACTGTTAGTGTTTCTGTAATGCTGATTACTGCAGCGGCTGGGCATTTAGCTATCCACAAACGAGAACAAAATCAACCTGGGGGGGAACAAAATGTCACAGTGCTGCAAGTTGCCCTGTCAATCAGCTGATTTCAAGCACAGAAAACACCAAAGCTGGGGCTGTTGAGGCAGGAAAAATGCTGCTGAATGAAAGGATGGTTGTTCCATGAAGGTGGAAAAAAGAAAAGCACCTGGATGGGATGCCAAGTGTCCTGAGGGCAGGAAGCAGGAAGGCTGGATGTGCTAACTCACCGTGGCTGCAAGGCAAGGGAACATGATAAGGGAAGATGGACAAAGGGGAAAAAAAGGAAGATCGTGGAGTGATTCACGCCAGGACCTGAAGGGGGATGAAGCCCTGCACTTAGGACAGAAGCAAGAATCCAAGAGACGGGACATGATGGCTCTTAACCTGTTTTAATGTCCCGACCTAAACTCACTTTTTTAGGATATTCCACATTTAAAAAACATCCATCTGCAGGTGAGCATGGTTTAAAAAAAACCCCCAACACCACTTCTCCCTGTCTCTTTAAGCAAGGCAAGTAACACACTACTGTATTAAATCACACTACGCTATTATTTCCTCTGCAAGGAGCAGGGGCTGCAGACAGCATGTCCTGTTCATCTCTGCTCTCATAGAGGAAATTAATGAGGACGAGTTTCCAAAGGATCCTTATCACATTTTCTCTGCTCTAGGTCACTGCTGGGGGATGGAGAAGATGGACAGACTGGCAGCACAATCCTGAGAGATGACTTATCCTGGGAAAACCAGTGTGGAAGCAGATGCTTGGAGCATTCAAAGCAGGTACTGAGGTTTTCCCATTAGTCAGTTTTTTTAAACCTGGTCTCCCCCTAAGGCAGATTCACGTTCCTTGTGGTTGAACTTCTCAAGGCAGAACAGATCAATAAAAATTATGTTTTTCACTGTCTGATCTGCAGTGGCTGTTTCAGGTGCCGCAGCTGCCACTAGAAATGTCTTTGCAACTACATCTGGGACAGATTTTCTTCCACAAATGAATTTTTAGGACACAATATCCCATAATTACTCAGTTCACTATTCTGCTAAATAATCTGTCAGGGCATGAAGAAACTCTTCAGTGTGTTCTAGGAGTAAAGGAAGCAGTTTATCTTGCTTGAACTTACATTTACACATTTTGCCAGTCCCTGTAGTACATGGTGAACGTAGCTCTGAGTCATGGAAGAATGAAAGGCACTTTTGGTAATTAAAGGTAATTCACTTTAACCAGATATCTGGTCAAATGGGGGATTAACATAGATACAGTTTTAATACGTCTACAAGGGAGAAACAAAAAGTTCTTACTGTCATGTCATTCCAAACACACAATATTCATTAATAAATGCAATCAAGTTTTGCATGTAATCCATTTAGTGATAGTTCAGTAAATTACATATTTACTGTCTTCATTTAAAAACTGGTTATTTGTTTAAATACTGCTACTTCCTCTTAAGCCTTTTGTTTTTTAATTAACTGTAAGCAAATATAAGATACCATCACTGAGATTAATTATAAAAATGAAATGTTCCAGCGAGCTGGAATACAAGGAATAATTTCCTACAGAAATTGTTGATTTAGGAGCGTTCATCATAATGACTTCACAACTGAATATGGAAACAGATTCATTCTTACATTAAATATCTCTTTTTCAAAACCTTAGTGTGTACTAGAATACAGTAAGGTGCAGCAGGTATTTTCAAAGAGCATGGATTTGCATTTTCCTGAGCTCATACTTCAGCTGGGAGAATCCAAGGGATGCCCTGGGGGAGCTGTTTCCATGCAGCCCCATCCACACACTGCCCAATCCCACCCCAGTCCCAGGCACAAACACACATGATTTTAGGGAAACACATCAGGAGCCCTCTGGAGCAGCACAGAGCTTCAGTGGGGTCTGACAGGGCCCCTAGGACCAATAACCCACTGGATTTGCCCTCAGGGAGTGACAGCTCCAGCTTAAGAGAAGGAAAATATTCAATAGGACATGAGTCCTACAATAAATGGGTTTATTTTAAACAGGCAAGACAGGCACTGGATAGTTTTTCTGCAGAGCCACCAGTTTTTTTCTCCACATGGTTCTGCCCCTGAGGAGCATTCCTGCCTCCACACCCGTGCTGACCACTCAGTCCCACCATGTGCCACACCTTTCCAATCCCATACAAGCCAACGAGGGTCTGCACTGGGCTCCTTCCCACCTGCTGCTGGCAAACCAGACGGCACAGTGGGGTGACAGGTGATTAACCTGGAGCCCCCCCCACTTCTCAGACTTGTCATGACTATGGTTTGATCCCTTTGCAAAGTCAGATCAGACTCTTCCATTTTCTGCAAAGCCAGCTCACTACAAGCAAAAATTTTGCTTCCTAGCAGAGACTGTTTGCAGGTGTTATTCTGGGCTAGAACAAAGACAAATGAAAATCCCAGCGCGAAGGTTAACGTGGAAATCCTCCTGAGGGAATAACATAAAACAATGTGCATTTCCTCCAGCAGGCCATTTAAAAGATGTCAAGCACACAGATGCCATCTGGAGCTGTGACCAGTGAGCCATACTGGGCAGAAACAGCACTCCCAATGGCACCAAAGATGAAGGATTTGCTTCTGGAGAAGGATCTCTGGAGACACAGTATCTCCATTTTATGACAACTCCTAGCCTCCCATAGTCCCAGCTGATGTTAGGCAAGACTAGTTAATATTCAAACCTCAGCAAAAGGAAGAAAATACACACAAACCACAAGCATTTCAGCAGAGATCACAGTACCTAAAATAGCCACCACCTCGTCGTCCTGGATGACTTCCAAGGATCCTGAGACCACAAAGCAAAGAGCATCGACGCTTTCCCCAGCGTGGTAGATGAGGTCCCCCGGGGCACAATGGATGGTCTGGAACTCCACGGCCAGGGCTCGCAGGCAGCCGTCGCTGGCCAGCCGGAAGGCAGGGTGCTCGTTGAAAACTTTCCGGTTCAGGTGCACGCAGATGTCTGCTCTCATGTCCTTGGGGCAGATCGAGAGGACCTGGATAAAAGAAAAGATGGAAGAATAATCAGCTGGGAAGGTGACACCAGGCCACCGCTGTATGAAACAACCGGATGGATGGGTCTGAAGATGTGCCTCGGGGGGGGGATCTTGAAACCCATCCATCCCTCCAGTTATTTCATAAAGCTTCTGATGGGAGTTTTATCCTGATTTGGGGTAGTCTTTTCCTACTCATCTACTGCTTTCACTTCATCTGAAAGGGTGATGCGGAAGACAGGACTGTTCTGTTACACTGTGCTCACTCCTAACCATTTTCACACTCGTTTTCCAGAACTGCAGGTGGAAATGCTCTGTCCTGTCTGTGGGTATCCCTCCAGACCTGGTGCCCAGACTATCTGCCTGCTGCTATGCTCAGTCCCTGCAGGAGCACAGAATGGACACGCAGAGCTGAAGGAGCTCGGGGACATGCAAAGACAGACCATCCACAACAGAAAAACAACACATTTTGTTCACACTCAGAAAACTCAGCTTTCAGAAGTCTCAGTGTAAGTGACCACTTACCAACACATGTCCAAACACACCCAGGGCTCAGTTTCAGTGAGAGAAATAAGGAATTACCTGCCCAGGAGGGCCTACAGACTAGAAAATCCAAAGAGATTGGTGGGAGAAGGAAGTATAATAAAACCTCACAAAACGTAAAGGTGAGTGATGAACTGTCCTGTGAACATGAAGACATCTTCATTGTAGACCAATTAAATAAGATCTTCAACTAGTTTCTTACCTTAAATAGCTTTCCCTATTGAAACAGTAACACAAATACACCTGAAGAGAGAAAGTGAAAACCTGTGGGTCCTGTTGGGTTTGTGAACTGGGTGTTTAGTATCTGCACACCTTCCTAAGCACACTAACATCCTTACAGCCCCAAAATTATAGCTAATTGCACTGAGAAACATATAAAACATTTTAATGTTCTTCTAGGATAAATGATAGAAAAGAGCATGAGACTAAGAGCACTCTGGAAGTCTCATATCAAGAAGACTGCAGATCAATAGTACTGATTAATTTCTCATCGTATGGGATTAACCTGGCAGCTGATTCTGCAGACAGTGCAGGAGACAGGGACTCTGGGTCAATGAGTTGACTATCATGGGATAATAGCAGAGGGAGACTCTGGTAACCCTGACTAAGCTTTGAGGCAAATGGTCATGGTAATGAACTCAAGCCACAATTTTAATTTCTGTTTAATGCAGGAGAGGTATAAAACAAATTATTGCAAAGCATTATTAAAGCTCCTAAAGCACAGAATGTGAAAAGAATAAATAACTTCTATTTTAATAACAGTATTTAGTCCTTTTCTCATTTAAATAGATCAAAGCTCCTTTGGGATCAAAGACATAATGAATGCAGAAAGGTGAAGTAGAAGTTATTCTCCCACACTCTGTACTGTGACAGTCTGAGGTGGGAAGGGGCTACTGCAACCACCTGCACGAACCTCTCCCACTACAAATGTTCACATCAGTCCCAGAATACCTGGTAAAGTTATAGCCTAGAAGGCCTTAACTTAATGTTTTCAAATGACACAGGGTATTTGCTCCAGCAGACAGCTACTCTCTCTTTCAGAACATGCGTTGTTTCTGAACTGATTTTTTTTTAAATTTTCAGCCAACAGCCAGAGAATCTATCATCTTGTTGAGATAAAAGATCTGCAGTAATCAGAAATCTCTTCCACATGTAGATGTTCATAGAATATGACCAGGTTATCTCTCAATCTTGAAAAAACAGGACAGATAGATGATGCTTTTTCCACCCAACACAATGAAGCCCAGGCTCTTTTGGAAACTTCCCCCTGCATAAGGTTTTCTCAGTTACAACCAACTCCCTAGAGCTACTAGATAATTACTTTTTATTTTACTTAACACAGAGTAAGTCAATTTGGGTTAATGATATTTTTCTGTAACAAAATGTTGTACAGAACACATTAAAATCCCCTGCATAAGTATGTTTTATCATAAAAATTAGTAATAAACACATCTGACAAGACATATTCTCTATAAGCCATCATTTGCATTAAAAATAGTATTTTGTCTGAGTCCCTGTAGACCATCTTCTGCATCACATTTCCACAATATTGTAGGGGCAAATGTCAGTTTCACAAACTTCTATTTACCTGAGTCATTCCATTTACCATAAGAAATACGGGCACATCTTAGTTTCTCAGTAAAAAACAAAGATCACTTTCGAGAGTGATTGTTTCAGCTCGGCCTTACTTCTGGATCAAACAGAAAGTCTGTCTTTATTACAATAAAACAGAAACATGCCATCTTTCTTCATCTCAATAGTAACTTAACGAAAAATTCTGCTTTCTTTTCTACCGTGATTGATGATTTTTAACATTTTTATCTACTCTTGGGCCTGAATCATGGCTATAAGTTTTTTATGTCCCTTTAATACTTTCAGAAATTTAAGTGCTTTTGACTAAACAAGGCCACGAGCTAGGAATTTTCGAACATTACTCTTAAGAAAAATGACTGTGTTCATACATGACTGATTACCAAACTTCAGCTTTTGAGCTTCCAAACTGCTGGAAAAATCGGTTAAACTATTGCAGAGGTTGTTCCTGTAAGATTCTGAGATGTTCTAGGACCCTTTGTTTGTTTGGAATGTAAAATAATTCTGTCCCTCAAGAACAAAAGCCACTTGTATGCAAAGCAGCGTACTATTTCCTGACAAATACAGACTTAAATACAGAGTGTTAAAAGTGAACACTCAAAGAATTACTCTTTTTATCGACACAAGCAGCATATCTATCATTACACACTGTAATATGAAGAGACAGGAAAAAAAATTCATTGCACAGAAAAAAGCCAGTCTTAGAAAGCGTAATTCAGGAATTTTCTGATGCCATGATAAAGTGATTCTCCTAACGACAAATCACTGTACAGAGATATATGGAGATATCAGTTATCAACTAGTACAGCAGTGAATGAGTAATGATCCAAGAGTTAGCCAGGAACAAATATGCTTAATTTGAGATTTCTTGCCTGCTACATAGACATTGAGAACAGAGAACGAAACAGATGACAACTAAGCCAACTATTTAATATTATAAGATTTTTCAAGGCATTGCTGACTGCTAAAGATAAATGTAGGTATACATGGGGAGAAAAGAGAGCAAAGACAAACAGTTGCAACACTCAGCTGCGTGTTTACTCCATGCTCTTCAAACGAGGACTTCAGATGAATATTCTCCTAAAAATGACCCCTTATTGATAATACAAGACTTCTTACTGTGCATTCCTCTCACTGACACCTCGGCGTTTTTAAGGCAGCATGCAATTAAAACATACAAACTAGCAGCACCATGGCTGTCCCCGAGTCCATACTGTGTACAAATGCACACACATGGGTGTAAAAAAGAAATTCAGATTAAGGGAGAGGACATCCTGCAATGCTCAGCCAAATTTTTCACCGTTAAGGAAATGCTTCCAACACATCCTGGTAACAGAACCAAAGCTCAGCTGGGACATTGGTTCTACCCTGTGTGCTCCTTTCAGCAGCACAGCAAAAACCACCAAGGCAAATTCCTTAAGAGGAGATTTCCTTGGAGATTCCATGGCCTTTCGCAGGGAAACCCGCAGTTTGTGAGGCAGGCAGGATATTCAGGTTGCTGATGGCAATGCTTTGCCAAGTGAGGGGGTTGGAGCACTTGGAGGGGGCAGCCTGTTGGAACCAGGCGCTCGTGCTGCTGCAGAGTTGCTCTGTAATAAATCTGCAGCCACACTTTGCAGCCAGATCTCCCCTATGCACCCAGGCAGCATGAAAGAACACATCAGTGCAAAATCAGAGAAGAAAGCTGAATTCTACCCAGAGGAGAATCTTTGCCGGCTGTATACACTGATTTTACCAGGAAAGGTGCCAAGCTCCCTGAACAGCACACAGGTATCCACAAAGACCTGAGCCACTTCAAAGCTGAGGGAGGAGAAAGGAAAGCAACAAAATGACATTTATCACTTTCCCTGTCTGCACAGAAAACTAAACCTCCTTAAAGTCAGCGCAAGACAATGGCTGAGCTCTGCCATCACCACCTGGCACCCAGCTGATGCAGACCCCAACACAGCAACTCCCAAAGCAAAGACTCAAAACACCACCATCATCTCTAGATCATCTCATATGGAAAATGCTGATGGTGAGCGAACAGTTTGTGGTTGCTGCCAGAGACTAGGAAAGGCAGGAACAAGCTCTGGAAAACCCACAGGGAATTGGCATAAAAGGTCTCACAGTCTTTTCAGCTAGAGATCTGTAGGGGTGGAGAATTAAACTCCCCAGGAGGTTCCATCTGATTTTTTAACTCTCTCATCCGTTTCCTCAGCATGTGCAGGCAGTTCAAGATAAGCCTCCTGAACAGCTCAAAGAGCTCTGCGGGGAGCAGAGATTATAAAAAATTCAAACAAAAGCAAATGAATCAAAACAAAGACTGCACAGATTAAGAGCGCGTCCAAACAATATCTTTTAGGATGAGTTTATAGGTTTAAGTATTTGTTAAAAAATCTTCCCCAGCTGGAAAGCAGGGGATGGCTTAGCAGGTATTACAGAATCTGTTAAGACACGTTAACAAAAAGGGCAGAGGCCAGTGAATCACGAACATTAGCTATCAATCCTCTTTCAGAACACAGGATTCCCAGCTTTTGGGGAGTTTTGGTAGGGAACATATTGACTGATAACCAAGCCAAGAACTTTGACATTCTGTGGTGTAAACCAGGACTGTTTCCTAAATGAATAACTGTAACAAATATCAGAGATACTAAAAATGTCAGCTCTGAAAATAAAGAAAATAAACTCCTCCAACCTCAAACCCATCCGAGGCCACACACAGCTCTTTTTATTTTGTGGAGAAAGGCCACTCAGGCTTTTCAGACATATTCAGCAGTCAGAATCAAGGTCAGTTCTTTCCAAAAAACCCACAATACTCACTAGGCACCTGATGAAGTTACTCAGATTTTTAGAAAGATTTGGCTCATTTGAGTGTGGAACTTCTTTTCAGGCCTGGCTAAAAATGTTACAATTGGCACTGGATGGAGGCCAAAGAGACAAAGGTAAGAAAACAGCTGATTGGCAAATCACAGAGCATTTTTCTGTAATAATCAGGTAATTTTGTAAGGATCTCAAAGATTATTTATGGAGCTGAGCAGTAATTAACCCTGCATGCATTAGGGTAGTCTTTAATACACCACTGAGTATCTTGGCACTAAGAACTGAATGTCAGCAGCAATGGTGTGCTCTGTTTTAACTGCAGTAAGGGCCAAGGTCACTTGGATTTAAATGCTCAGAAATTGAGATCTGAAAATCACATCTAAGTTGAGTTTGGCTTGTTTTCATGTTAATAATAGATGAGCTGAACCAGAGATTAAAATGGATAGATTTAGTGGTATAGTAACAAAATTAACTTTTTTTTTTTAACTGAGTAACCTGTTACAGACATTAAAAAATCCCTAGAAATTGTCTGTAGAGTCCATTAAATTCAGTTTTGTCAACACAGAGAGAATCTGGCTAAGGGTTTGAAAATCAGGGCAAGATGAGAGGCATCACCATGTCTTTTTAGAAATCAAGTGGTTCACCAGCACAGGGGCCAATGGCTTGTCTGATGCACTGAAAAATGGCTCACTAATAAAATCCACAGATGACCCAAAGTAGTAGATCCCAGGTTGCCTAAAAGTTGAATATTTAAAGTTTTTATTATTTTCAGTTTTGCTGTAATATCTACAGCAAGCAAAATTATTGCATGGCCTTCTAATGGGGCAAAGGATAGCATACTACAGGGAAATCTATCATTAAAAAATAGCTTTTTAGATAAAAGAAGAAGAAGAAACATCAGAAGGAATTGGTCATACATCAAAGAATTTCTCAAGTCACAACAGCTTCCAGCACTAAGGTCATCCTTGGAAGAATGGAATCCTTCAGTGCACTATTTTATTTTGTGCTTCTTCTGGAGGTGGCTTTATCTTCTAACATGCACCATTATGTAAAGACACTCAAGGAGACGAAGGATGAAAACAGATGTGGAGAAGACCTTCCCCGAGATGTGGTCTGGAACTGACAGCCCCTTTATCTGTTCCATCCCCTTGGTGGCAGTGCCCAGGAAACTGCCCGGCCCATCCACTGACAGACTTATTTCCCCAGGAATTAAGCTCGTGAGCCACTCCACAGCCCTGGCATCTCCTCAAGCACGACAAGTTCACCGTTTATTCTGTATCAATCCCAAGACATTACATCCAAGAGGCAGAGATAATTGTGGATAATCTTCCCTGGCCCTGCGGAGTGCACACAGGAGCTAAACAATCCATAAAGGGGAAACAGAAAGCCCCACTGGTGCACAGGCCCCGCTCACAGACCCGTGGGAAGGACACTGAGACCTCGAGTGTCTCTCCTGCATCCCGCTCTCCAGAGACCCGTGGATTCCAACTGTACCTGTTCCTAGCTCAGCTCTGTGAGGTGAGGGACGACTCCTCGTTCACCTTGTCCCGATCTGCAAGGAATGACCAAGAACCTCTACAGCCTCTACAACGAAACAAAAATACTTGTCCAAACGATTTTTACCTGCCCTTTCCAGCAGGGAATTGTGTGCAGCTGTCACAGCTAATTTTGTAGAAGTTCTCTTTGGCCACGAAGCTTGGCAGCCTTCTGCTCCTGGTCATCCACAAGGAAATCCAGCCAGCACTTATGGACACCTCGATGTGATGGGACACGGCAGGAATGGCAGCCTGACTCCTTTTTGTTGACTCAGGGTATCACTAATTATTTCTACAGCTCTTGAAGCTCTTATTAACAGCAAACATGAATAAGCTGCACTGTCCTCATGTAGATTAATGTTTAATGAAGTTACAACCTGTGTCTGTTTACCATAAACCCACCTCCTTTATGAAAGCTTAGTGGGTCAGCATGAATAATTCTAATATTGTGTTATGTTCCTGTGATTTTCATTTCAGTCAGTGCAATGTGGAATTGGCTTTCATTATCCCAATTGCCACTGATGTTCAGGTTGAAACTAAATAAAAATGCCTTTTTTCTTGTTCAACCTACGGCTTTTCTGAAGGAAACTACTGTTAAAACATGATAGACATTTATTTAATTGCTTTCTGACCAAACTGTAAGCCATACAACAGCACAGAGGTCAAGATGAGAAAATCTTTGTATTTTACAGACATTTCAGAGTGTTATCATTAGGTAAGACCTCGAGACGTCTGCATGTTATGCAGTTAATGGTTGTTCTGCTTTCCTGGATAATGACCTATTTCTTACAGAAGAGCTAATATCTATAAATTTCTCATTTGCTGCCTGGATATTTTAGTAAAAACTAAGCAATTTGAATTTTGTGTGTTTCATATATCAAATTATTACTGCAAAGATTTTTTTTTAATCTACTTAAAAATGGTAATATATACAGAAAGTACTGCCTCCTTTTTACCTCTCATAAAAAACCCTCCAGGTTCTGATGGAGGAGAGATACTGTTTAATGGATGAAGGCTTTTCAGTTTTGCCATGTTTTTAACCCCGCTCATTATTAGATGAGTATCGCTAAACATAAAAAAAATAAAAAAATAAATATCATCTTGTTTGAGCCACTGTTACACCAGGAGATAAGTGTCCATGTATTACATATCTCATCCCAGATGTCAGAGGAGGGCTCTCATGTTTAAGTGATTTAAGATTATGGATCAGAGGCCACCGGCTTCCCCTTAGGTAATAATAATAAATATGCTAATGCTTTTAGTGTCATTGTTAATTCCTTGTTTGTGAGCACTCAGAGACAGGCTGAAGCAATGTGGTCTGAAGACGGGATCTGAAGATGAGCTATTCCCAAAGAGATCAGGGAAGCCAAAATTCTGAGCTTATAGCACTGTCACTTCAGTCTGGGAGACCAAGTCCTCTTCCACATACAAGGAAAACACACTGAGGCTTTAAATTCTGTTTGGGACATTTTGCT
>VYZQ01060547.1:236783-254415 GCA_013400655.1 Mystacornis crossleyi
GCTGAAGCAATGTGGTCTGAAGACGGGATCTGAAGATGAGCTATTCCCAAAGAGATCAGGGAAGCCAAAATTCTGAGCTTATAGCACTGTCACTTCAGTCTGGGAGACCAAGTCCTCTTCCACATACAAGGAAAACACACTGAGGCTTTAAATTCTGTTTGGGACATCTTGCTGCACAGGCAGCAAGGACTAGGTCCTCACTTAGCNCTCTCACTTCCACTTTGCCTTCAGTTCTCATGTAAGGACTCATCCTTATCAGTTTTAGCCAAGATCTTTGTTGGGGCTACACACAGAATGTGTCATTCAGGGAGAAATAGTTGAGGCAACAAATCAACACATGTGAAGTAGTAGTAATTTCAATCAAGTTTTTAACTTACATTTTGATTTAAAGCATATTAATTTAAAATCTTTGGTTATCAAAGAAACACATGTGTTTACTGTAGTTCCATCAATGCTAAGATTGTTCAATACCATAGAATCCTACTGTAACGCTCATATAAAAAACTCATTCTTCCTTCTTGTTCTTTAAATTTGGGTTTCAAAACAAAGCCATTTCAACATGCTGAGTGACTGAATGAAATGTATTACAAATTTGGGGCAAATGATGTTGCAAAACACACTCCAGTGTGACAACAGAGATGTATTTGGAACAATTAAGGCTGTAACAGCGTACATTAGGTTGAAAAACATCCCTGGATGATGAAAACTGTCTGATCTGTCTGATGGAAAATGAAAAGCTGAAATTCCTCAATAATTATCCTGTGTCATGAGTACATGTGTTTTGCAGGATAATAAGAAGCTTAATGAAAAGTTCATAAAAATTAAGGAAAATGGGAAATCGTGATGCAAATATATCCTCACAACAGACTGCTCAGAATGTCATTACTGGAGCTTTGACAGCGAAACTGGTAGAACTCTCTAAGTTCAGGTCCAGGCTGTCAGACAAAGCAGTGCAGAGAAGCAATCCAAGACCCGGAACAGTAATCCCCTCTTCCAAACTGGAGCACTGCCTGGACTCAGCAGCTCAGCTGCAGGTGCAGTGCATCCGATCCCTCTGTACCAACAATTATAAATCTGAGCTGCCACTGGGTACCTTGGGGGTCCCTATGCTCCCATCCTCTTGCTGCTCTAGGTTTGGTGCAGATGAATGCAATTTAAGTGCAGAGGGTCTTACAGCAAGGCTTGAAGGGTTAATGAAGGGCCTGAGGCAAGAGAAACCATCCACCCTAAGTGAGCAGTCTCTAGGACTGTACCACTGTTTCTATGATTTTTCAGCAGAAATTTACAACTTTTTCTCATTTGTTTTTGTGAGGTACATCATAACACCTTCCTGAGTGGAGATAAATCTAAGAAGACTGGCTATGACACAGCTTTCCAAGCTTTTTCTAAAGACAAGGTTTTTGCAGCAGAAAGCAAACTGCCTGATCCTTGCCTTCACACAGACCCTGGGATGTTCTGTGCAGGCACTACAGGCCACGGGAGCTGTTGCTTTTGCAGACTTGCAGGCTGTAAGGGACACAAAACACCAAAATATCCAACCCAGTGCCCAAGTTCTTACGTTTCTCCTGTCTCTGTTCTTCTGTAACATGGGCTTTTCTGGGAAGCTTGACTAGCTGCAACTACTGATGTCCAGATACAGAGGTTCCTGAAATCCTTCCACTGTTTTAAATTGGGTTTGGATACAGGCCTATGTTTAGGCAAGTCTTCACCAAGGGAAAATTGTTAAAAACCTAAGTCACAGATTTTACAGGTAAATTAATTACCTAGCTAAGCAGCCACTCCATCTTACAGACCAGAGAACAGTGCTTGCCATGAGTTGGAGATTATGGCTCTAACTGCATTTTTATAATCTATAAAACCGGACATGGGGAAACTATGGTAGGAAATTTCAGTAATTAAAGCATAGGTTCTCCTAATTAACTGCAAAGCATCATTAAAATCTAATGAAACTGTAGTGGAGTAACACAGAACTCTGGCTTAACTGCAAGGAGATAAATGCAAATGCAAGTTGAATTTTCATGTAGTTTGAAGTTTATACAATAAGACTGAATGCATTTACAGTAGCTTAGAATGTAAAAGCTCACTTTTAACACATGTGAATCAGGATTCGGAAGTTAGGGTATTAGTGTATAAGAAGTTAACATATTAAAGAATGTGGCATACTGAAGCACAAGAATCAAAGAAATAAAAATTTTTGCTACTTAAAGTAGTTGTATTTGTGGTGGTAAACCGAATTTCACAGCAGATGATAAATAAAGAGAACTGCTGTTGCATCAGCATGATGTAAGACTAAAGTTTTCAGTGCAGAGACTTCATCCTGGCATACCCGAACAATCTGCATCACCCTCCCATACTGCACAGCAGATTCAACTGAAGGAAGAATTTTAAAGCTTTGCAAGCACACTTCAAGGTATTGATCTGTCATGGCTCTTCCTTACCCTCCTTCGGACCCTTGGCTTTTAAGTTCTTAGGAGGAAAATCATGGATACTGGAGCTTGACTGCCTAATTTAAGCTGATGTGCACCAGGTCCACAGAAGCCACAGAGCACCACCGATCCTCACTGAACAAAAATCTGTGCCTAAAACTGTTTTATCTTGCCTTGTGTTCAAGGCATTGCAGGTGGAACCCTTCCCTCATCTGACTTCAGCTCTCTGAAGTATCCAAGGCTGGACAGACTCACTGCACATCCAGTGCAGAAAGAGAGGTCTTGAGGACAAGTCATGAGGTCAGTCCTGGCTAATGATGAACCACTCTCCAAAGATGACCTTCTTTAACCAGCTTTTGAAGAAACCTAAATGACCAGTCTTTTCTGAGGGCTAAAGTCCCGTAGGACTTCCACCCTGGCATGGATGCCAACGGTATCACATTCTCCGTACCTCCCTACCAAAGGCCTGAAGTGCCAGTCCAGAGATTTGAGCTCAGGGAGAACAATCTCTACTGCCATTAAATCCTATATTAATTAAGCCAATGGATACGCCGATGTCCTGGGCATCAGCAAAAGGTCCAAGCCAATCAAACTCATTTAATTGCAATGCACAGATGCCAATAGTTCTCAGGATAATACTAGTGTAGTTTAGACACCAAATTATGTTCTCATGTTAATTTGAAGACCAATCTCCCATTGATTTCAGTAGTTAAGTACATTAAAACTATTTAGTATTTAGGCAAACTAAGACTGGAAAGCAGAAAGTATTTACCACAACGACAAATAAACGCATACTTTCAAAGCAGCACAACAGTCCACTTCTAAAACAACCAGTTTTTGTTCCAAGCATAAACATAATAAAGGCGCAGCATGCAGTTAAGAATTTGTTAGTAAATTATATGTTGCTACACAGTCCACTTTCTAAGAAAGCACACAATGGACACGAACTCTTTCTATCTAAACTGTTACCTCGGGTATTCATACCTTTTCTGTGTCAATTCCTTTAGACATGGACCAGGTTGAGACAATATAATCCATGACTCTTTCACTAAGGCCTTTTGGGACTTGATACAATTTTAGGAAATCCCTCACATTGTTCAGCATCTCATGGTATCGGTTGGTGTTGGCATACATTTGCTGGAAAATGGTGGTGACGTTTCCAAAAATAGTTGCATAAAGAAGAGCTGGAAAAAAAAAAATTGAAAATAAACATGGCATGCTCTAGTCAACACTAATCATAATTCAAGGTTAATGTCAGAGAATTTTATGTTTGGTTACAAATTATTGAAAATACGTAGATGTAAACTAAGAATTTCTATTTATGCACACCTTCTCACACACATACATGTACAGAGTTGTTTCCTGGATTTACCCATACAGCTCATACAGCTCACACAGCTACCCCATGTGCATTCATTTACAAAATCAGAGATCATGTCCATATATGGAGTTATTTAAAAACAGCTAGTGCATTTTACCTCTTTTACCCTCTGCTAATCGAAACTAATTTTCAAACGTAGCTTCAGCCTGCCAGTAAACCTTGAAGGCACTGCCCAAAGAATCATCTTGATCTCCTGTAAGATTGGCTCAGCTTCCATGTGCTATGAGCAGAAGGCGGCCTCAGTCCCAAAGATGAAAAGAAATGGAGAAGAAAGGAACCTGGGAAACTTGGCAGGAGGCTAGGGATACGAATGGGGTCCTGTGTCAATGGCCAGGATGTTCACAGGAAGGACTGAGCAGCAGTCACAGCCTCATGTCACAGCCAGCTCCATCACACGTGGCTGTGTAATGTCAGCTCCAGATACCATCCACGAATGACTCTCAAGAGAGAAAAACTGGACCAGCAAACAACAGAAGGTGCCTTTGCTGCAGGCATATGGCTGGGGCAGGAGGAGGACATGGCAGACTGGGAAGTCCTGCCTCAAAGCCACTCCCAGAGTTCCCTTCTGGATTGATTCTCCCCTTGCCAAACACGCCCAAAAAACCACAGGCCACCCTTGAGAAAGTCAGTGTTTTGAGGAAGCCTTTCCAACTTTCATCAACCTCAGCACACCATTACAAAAGTGATGCACTGAACACCAACTGATGCAGAGCAGTTAATTTTTAAAGGCTTAATTTGACAAAGCATTTAAGACAGAATTTAAATGCACACCTTTGCTAGTGCTATCTTGAACAGTGCTGGATTGAAACACATTTTTAAAGTCAAGGAAGTTTTAGGTGCCCTACTGTTTCACAATGTAGTTATACTTGCAAACAAGCCCAAAATTATATTCTTACATTAGATATTAGAGATTCTACAGAAAAGAGATTCTGGTATCTCATAACACCAATGTGCTGCACTACTTCTGTTTCTGACATTATAGAATACACAGAAATGTGCCTGTCATTTTTAATAATCTTTGTTCAGAGGTACTTTATAGCAGAATTCAGCTATGCATTTCCATATTGCTTTAAAAAAAAAAAAAAACAACTGCAGCCTACAAATGGTAAGAAATAAGCCACCGTGAAAGGAAAAAATGCCTTCCATCGCTCAGTGCATAATGTCTTCCCTCAACAGAACCAATTTCTACCTCATTCCAGAAATCCCACTTTGTTTCACTCTAATTTACTATTGTTCTACGTGACAGGTGGCATTTTTATAGAAACAGGGTGCTCTCCTAAAACCTATCTAATAGAAGAATTGTACTTCCATTTCACACAGTGCTTTCTATATGTCCAGGTAGAAATCAGATGTCGAAGTTCCTCACAAATACAGGATCATACCAAACAAGGTCACACAATGTGCAGCACAAATGAACACAAGATTTCTGTTCAAGAAAACACAGCAGAATAATACTCTCTGTGATGTTGCAAGGGCAGGTTTTTTCCTTGCTTTTCTGATTGCTGCATCATATCTGTGAGCTACAGAAAGATTTTCTATACCTCTATATCCACTCAGACATACATCAACACTTAAGAGTACAAGGATATGGATTATAAAAAAGTTTAGATGGATGATTGCCACATGACTTCTTTATTTCTTTCATTTACTCTTTTGGACTTTTGCAGCAGGACAAACCTGATGAAATATCACTTCTCTTAAGTGCAACATCCCTCATCCTTCTGAACAGTTGCTGATTTATCATGCACTCATCTCATCAGGTATGTGAGGGCACAATATCTCTGATGTTAGATGCTACTGCAAATCATTATAAATGCATAGAGAAGCCCTAAATGCCCCCCAAATGCTGTCTTTCTGCAGGAGTAGAATTTCTACAGCTTCTAACTACAGCCAGACTGCATCTGCAAATCCAGTGCCTACAAACCAACTGGCCATGCAGACCTACCCAGAGGACACAGGCTGATTGAAAATGTGCCCTGTAAGACTGGCACAAAGAGATTCAACTCTGTCCCCTGCTAGGCTGGAAACAGCTAAGAATGCCACGGTGAAAACAGCTTGTCTGAAGCAACTGGCACCCATTATCTCCTCTTGGCAGAGAGGATTTGTAGAGAAATATATGGCCAGAGAAGAATTTCTAATTCTGTGTCTCATGATATAGGGTCCTAGAAAAGTTGTCCTTAAAAAAATGTTTCTTCAAGAAATTAAGGGTAGAATAAATCATTGGATCAAGCACACAAAATCCTCCTAAACAGCAACCAGCAACACCTCACTAAACCAGAATCCACCAGGCCATGGAGTCTGCACAGACAAACTGAGCATTATCTCCCTGTTGGAAACCAAAGCCTTCCTTTTGAATTGGAAATGGTAAAAATGGGTGAGTTCATCCAAATACTCCTCTTTTCCCACAGGTTACTGCATGAGGGATCTTTGGCAAAGAGTTAAAGGGAACCTACCTAGATCTTCACAGCTTTGAAGCCGTGCCTTAAAGACTCTCCTCACTCGCGGTGCTCCCCCATGCCCATACCAGCAGCTGCTGAGGCTGGTTTGCAGATTTTTGGGGGAGAGAAGATTTTTCATCATTTCCCTCTCTCTGTAAATCCTCTCCCCATCCCTGTTCTCTACATGATAACTAGAAAAGGAGGTCATTTATAGAAAGCTGATTTTTACTGTTTTGCAGGTCTTGGTACGCAACAGAAGCTCAGACACGCTGACAAGCATCTAATGCTGCTGTCACCCTCAGAGGGTTAAGGCTCTCCATCAATAACCCCTAGTGCATAATTAGCAAGTGAAGATTTCTCAGAGAATCCCATTTTAATGAGCAAATGTTGAAGTGACAAGTGTGAGTCTTACCCCTCACCTTTAAAAAAATGAAGGCAGATGAGCGCTACCAAGGGCATTTCACTTTTGCTGTATTTTAATTATTTTTGGCAGGTGGAATTGGCAGTAAAAAACATTTTCAAAAGTTTCTGAAAGAAAGTAAAATGTGCCTCTCTTTACAGTAAAAGTATTTAAATAACCTCCCAAGAAATCTCTAAAGGTATTCATACACTTTAATAGTTTTAATTTAGTCTCTCAGTTTACAGTAAACAGGAGAGATGAGGTTGAAGGTGAAATTACCCAATTTCATGAAAGGATTACTTAGGTCAAACTGCATTTATTCATCTTCTCTTTAATGACCTGAATTTCTCCAAACATTTCCTGTTATGTTCCTACAGTCATGCAACGCCCATTAACTCAATTGTTCAATGTGTGTAAATCCGGAACAGTCTTCACTAAACTTTATAAATTTAATAAAATGATGCAGAAATAATTTTTCTCAGTCCGAAAGGTGAGGTAAGTGGTCCAACTGTTATTTTAGCTTCTACTTTTACTCTTCAGTATGGCAAATCTCCCCTAAGTTACACACAAGAACCAAAGTACTATGTATTTTTATATATAAAATCTGTTACTATATTTGTACTTTTATAAAACATTTCTGAATGATTTAGCAATAGTGTTACATAAATGTTTTAGCCTATTTAAAAATAAGGAACTTTCTGGGGAAAAAAAAAAATTACTCAGAGTTACCTGAATAATCCCAAAGCATTTCAGATCTCTTATTATTCTGACCGTATGCTAAATACATCCAGACAGGAACATCTGCCTTAAGGAACTGAAGGCCTAATTGAGAGATCTGCTTTTCCTTATGTCCTGCTCTACGCTAGAGTATTATGAATCCAAGCATATACAATGTTCCTCTAAACTGCAATTGTAAAGATTAGTGAGCGGGGTACCAGCCCCTTCTCCCAAGTATCAAGCAACAGGACAAGTGGAAATGGCCTCAAGTTGTGCCAAAGGAGGGTTAGATTGGAAATTAGGAACAATTTCTTCACTGAAGCAGTGTCCAGCATAGGAACAGGCTGTCCAGGTAAGTGGTGGAGTAATCACCCCTGGAGGGATTTAAAGACATGTAGATGTGGCACGTAGGGATGTGGTTTAGTGGTGGGCTGGGCAGCACTGGGTTAATGGTTGGACTCAAGGACCGTAGAGGTCTTATCCAACTTAAACAATGGTATGAGGCTGTGATCCTGAAAAAATACAGATTTTAATTTTTGCATGTTGAGGCTAGCTACAACTTCGTCTTCAACTAATTTTTGAAATTAGTTATTCCTGTAATATTTTTAGATTAGTATTATTAAAGTACTACCATTCAGGAGAGAGTCGATAAAAACTCCAATATACATTTTTGTATTGGGTTTGCATGGCCTGGCTGTGGTACTGAGAGGGTGGCTTCTGCGTACACAGGGGTGGCTTCTGTGAGAATCTGCTGGAAGCTTCCTCCATGTCCAGCAATCCCCGGCAGCTCCAAGCTGGATGTGCCGCTGGCCAAGGCTGGGCCAGTTAGAAATGATGGCAACACCTCCGTGATAACATATTTAAGAAAAAGAAATAAGTTATTGTGCAGATGTCACTGCAGCCAGGGAAGAGCAATGTGAGAATATGTGATGGGAACACTCTGCAGACACCAAGGCCAGGGGAGAAGGAGGGGCAGGAGCTGCCCCAGAGCTGGGATTCCCCTGCAGTCCGTGGTGCAGCCCATGGGGAGGCAGCCATGCCCCTGCAGCCCATGGAGGTCCATGGGGATGCAGAGATCCCCCCGCAGCCCCTGGAGGAGACCCACACCAGAGCAGGGGGATGTCTGAGAGGAGGTTGTGACCTCGTGGGAGGCCTGTGCTGGAGCAAGGTCCTGGCAGGAACCTGCAGACCCATGGAGAGAGCAGACCCAAGTAGAGCAGGTGTCCTGGTAGGACCTGTGGGGGACCCACATTGGAGCAGACCGTCCTTGAAGGACTGACCCCATGGAAGAGTGATCCACTCTGGAGCAGTCTGGAGAGAAATGTTGCCCATGGGATGATCTCACACTGGAGAAGTTCATGGAGATCTGTCTCCCGTGAGAGGGACACCATGCTGGAGCAGGGGAAGGACTCCTCTCCTGAAGCAATGTCAGAAACAACATGTGATGAACCCCCACTCCCATCTCTCTGTGCCACTGGGGGAGGAGGTAGAACTGGCAAGGAGGGCAATGTGCAGGGAAGGTGTTTTTAAGGTCTTATGGTACTTCTCATTATCCTGCTCTGATTTTGTCAGTAATAAATTCAACTGATATCTAATTTGAGTCTTTTTTTCCTGTGATGGTATTTGGTGAGTGATCTCTCCTGGTTCTTATCTCACGAACTTTTGTTATATTTTCTCTCCCCATCCAGTTGTGAAGGGGAGTGAGAGGTTTTGGTGAGCGTCTGGCATCCAGACAGGGTCAACCCACTACAATTAATAAATATAAATAGAGAGAATCCCAGAACCCAAATATCTGATTGATGACTTTAAAAGCTGAACAGTTTTCTGTTATTTCTTTCCACCTCACCTCAGCGCATCTGCTCAGATCGCAAAATGTTTGCAGGCACTGTTTGGTGCAACACCAGGCAGTGCCCATCTCCTATGTCAAACAGCCTTGCTGAGATGGCGCAGCAGCAAAAAGCTGCCACTTTCTTCACAGAAATAGCTTTCCTCAAATCCACCAACACATTTCAACCAAGTGTACTACTTGGGAGAAAATAATCCTCCTAAGCCCCTTCCCTCATCGGTGTTTTATAGCACTTCTCTGATGCCAGCCCCAGCCTCCCACCTCCCCCCGCAGGGACACTCCTGTCTGCCAGTTGTGCCAGTGAAAGCACCAACACAGCCCGGTGGTTTTACATCTTTTAAAAGGCCAACCTTGATTCTGAATCCTTGGCCCTAGTAAATATTTTCCTGTTCAAATATCCTCCCCCATCCCAGCAATGTTTTACATCACTGTTCAGTGTTTTAAAATACAATTGCTCCCCATTTACAGGGAGATGCCAACACCAGAGCACACTAACTTTTAAATTTTTCTTCCAAAATCATCCAAAGTATTAAAAAAAAAAACTTTCCTCCAATTACCCCTGCAGCCAGATCACTGTATTATCCCATGACATATCCTCCAATCTATTTATCCTCCTATAAGCCCCAACAATGCATTGTCACACCCCTTTTGCAGAGGAGAAGCTAATGGGCAAAGGTCTGGATTCAGCAATGAAACTCAGCTCTGAACTCCTCATCAAAACCATCTGACTGCTGGAATCAGGGGGGTGTTGTACACAATGTGTCTGGTCAAAAGCCCACCATGATTCCCCATTCCAGTCTGGTTCCACCACCAGCCTGGCCTGTGCACTTCCAGAAGTGTGTCCTGCACAGCCTCTGCACAGTGGTGGCACTCCCACACCCCACTCTGCAGTCACAGAAGGTGCACAGCTCCCCCGTGGGTCCAGCTGACACCCACCCCTGTTCTCCCGGCCCAACAGCTTCCCGATACTACAGTAATGCAAACTCTAAATTAAGAGGATGGTGATAATAAAGATAGGTCTGTAAAATCCCTTTTAACATAGATATTTGCTTGACAAGAACTAAATGATTATGTAAATTAGATGATTATCAGTAGTAAACTGCAGGAACTCACACTCACTGTTCTTCCCCTTGCAAGGGACGCTGCACAGAAGAGATAGACAGCTGCTTTGGAGGCAATTGGGCATTTGGCATTCATTATGCATAAATTCTTATTAAAATGAGGACTTGCAGCTGCACTTGTACGGCCACTAATTTTTAAATGGTGAACCTGGGAGCTTTTTTTTTTTTCCATGAGCACACTCAGCTAATGGAAAATATTTACATTAAAGCTCCAACGCCTCAGCACCATGCAATGTGATGAGCTGACTAGGTGCACTTTTGCACAGAGCTGCAAGCTAAGACTGGCTGAAACAGTATTGCAAAACACGGTCTTAAATTAAGGCTACCATTGTCCACAGCTGTCAGTGTGTTTGGCTTCTTGTTCTGTGGCAGTGATGGACAAGAGCTGGAGTTGGTTATGGTTATTCAGCAGCACAGACAACAAAATTCCTCGTTTCAACCCCCTGAGGATGAGGGGCCAAGAGCTCCCAAGTCTGATGCTAAACAGCTTCAAATCACAGTTTGCACACGCATTCCCTGCTCAACAACCCCTTCCAGAGCCACCTCAGGTTATTAGATTACTTTGTTCCTTCACCTGAGAAACAGTGCTGGCCATCAGAAAGAGAGCCCTGCACAGGCTCAGGGGGTTCCTGTTGGTATTTGGATTGAATTTCCTGCATTTTCTTTCCACTGGAAAGCTTTACAGGTCTTGTGACTGCCAGGGTCTGCTTCCTCCTCATCACATTAGTCAAGGGTGTTAAGCAACATATGGAAAGGCACAGCCTGAAAAATGGTGGCAATTATGCCACAACAGGCAGCAGGGCAAACAGCAGTACCCTGTGTTAACTGAATGGTAAAAGCAACACTTTGCCGGAAAAATCCTTATTTTGCAGTGAAAAGGCCTTAACTCTGGACACTTTTTCTCTAAGAGCTCTGAAGTAAGAGGCTGATTAGGGCTTCTTTTACGCATTTCGTATACAGTGGAAGCTGGGTCTAAAGGGTCACACCTTTTGATGGCGACAGTTGGGGCAGGAATATTTAACTTTCCATTTATCAGAACAGTATGACACAAACACAGATAAGAATTAACTAGTGAAATGAGTGAAACCATTTCTTATAACCATGCTTCATCTTTCCTGTTTCTTCAGAAACCCCTCACCTCCTTGCCAGATGGCACATCTAGCATTTCACACACTGCATGAAGTCCCATGCAAAGGTAAATGTTAATTAAAACACAATCAGTTCCCTAAAGGAATTACAGTGGGTGCAGAAGGAAAGTAAAGAAGCAGAAGTCAACCAAAGTTCATGAGAATTATGTTCACAATGAGTTCCAGCAACTTCTGAGCCTCTAGCACACTTTGCTCCATCCTTATTTATCATTTTCTCCATTTTGAATATTATCTCTAACATTGCCTCATTTCCATGCAAATCTCTCCAGTATTTCAGAAAAAGCTGAATTGTGTCTGTCAGACAGTCATCAACCTATCACACGAATCTTTCTCTTTCCTTTCTCCATCAAAAAAATATTCCCAGAGTGCTGTCCTTACTCGTTACCGCCCAGAACTAAAACCCAGGGATCAAAACCATTCCGTGCCTTCCTCGCTGTGTCAAAACTGTCACCAATAACAAGCACAGGACACAAAGGGTCTCCAGCACTACTGAACTGCAGCACAGGAACCAAAGGGATCATCTCCAAAAGAAAGTTCTCTGAGCAAAGTTGGCAGCTGTCAGTATCCCTGTGTGAAACAACTTTACAGCTCCGTGCTGGATTTGAGCTGCAGGGGTTTTTACTCTTGTTGATTTTTTTTCTTCTCCTTTAATAATTTCATAGGAATTTTTTTTTAGTGGGACACCAAGTTCTTGTCACATTAAGATGAACTCAGGATAGCAATGTTGCTGGAGGCAGGATGCCAGAACATCACTCGCACACTGAGGAACACCACCTAAATTGCCTGTCTTGTTAAAATATAATGGAAAATTTGTAAACACGCCTTCAAAGTACTGCACTGTATGAAAAGATGCTTCTAGCATGCTCCTAGGTTCTTTTTTTTATGCGTATGCCAGTGCAGAAGTTTGTGCTGTATAAATCTATGTGCTGGTGCAGTTTAGATACTTATAAATATACACACACACACATTTATATGTACATACACACAGATACACAGTGTAAAGGTGAACATACAACATGAATGGGCTCAGAATTTCTACAGCTGCAAATTTTCTTTTGAGTCTTCTGATTTGCTCGTTCTTTCTAGTTCTTTCAAATCTAATTTTGCTTATTCATTTAATTAAACGTTCGGTTTTATCCCAGCACAAATAACAAGAATGGATGTGGGACAATTAAAGGAATTATTCCAACTATAAAACACAGGCCATGTATAGGCCTGAGAGATGTGGTAAACACGCCTGTTACCATAACAGTGAGTATTTATACAATACCTGTCTGAAAATATTAATGAGACAGAGAACAGGTAAAGCAATATTGCTTCTATTTAGTAGAACTCAGCCTGAACTCTGCGTAAGGATGGATTTTTGTGAGTAATTATAGGATATTTTTAGGAACAAAGTAAAGTGCTTAACCCTTAATATTAAAAGCCTCGAATTTGGAGATGATATTTCCATCCTATTACTTTCAGAGTAATTCTGCTTCATAAAATGACCACAAAACTGCTTCACTGAACTCAACAATAATATTTCTTACTCATCTAAGTCATCTACAGAAGCACTTTCCCTCTAATTCTCCATCCTGCAAATTCAACACTTCTAGACAGAGCTTACCAAACTTCTGTATCCAAAATTTTCCACCTGATGCTGACAGATTAGCTCTGAATAAATTTCTCTTCCCTGACATGTTTGCACTAAAACCAAAGGGAAAAAAAAAAGAGTTTCACAAAAAGTTGAAACAACTTCCCTCCAGGTTTTATGAAACTAAAATAATTCACAGTAAAACATTCTTCCTCCAGTCTTTTGATTTTAAATATTAGAAACCTGAACAATGGAAGAAAATCACATTTTGATGCAAAAAAAGAAGAGTCTTAACAGCCTAAGAAAAAGTGGAACATTCGTTGTCTTCACAAATACCCTCAATTTATATTGCAATGGAATATTTTCCACAAAACCAATCCATGAGGTCCCAGCACACTGCTAGCAATAAGGGCCAATCCAAACCCCTTTTCAACCATTTATTAGCACCAGATTTTCATTTTATCAGTACATTTGTGCACATGACTGGTGTGAAGCTTGCTCCCCACTTCCACAGTTGGGCAGAGCTCAGGGCTGGACCTCAGCACCTCTTATCTTTTGCTGAAATAATGCTGGTTTTGTCTAAAAAATTTCACACTGGCGTTTTCAGATTTTCAAGGTGAATTAGCTTTACTCTACTTTGATTATTCACTTTGGGAACCTGTCCTTCATGGCAGTATTGATTTAGCTGTGGCAGATGCTGAGCTGTCACCGAGCCTGACAGCTTCTTCAGAGTTTCCTCTGTGGCTGCCTTGTAAAACAGTCAACAGCCAAGTGAAACCTAACTGTGAAAACAAGCACGTTTCCCACTTTTATACTCCATGAAATCACGTGTCCTGCTCCGTGCTGCATCCTTCTGGGAGGAGGAAAGAAGGTGGCCTCTCCATTTGGCACTGAGCATTATCAATTAACCCTCTGTGCACTCGAAGCACATCCACCCCCTGCCTGACACGTTGGTGGGACCACTCCGGTCACAGGTCTGTGGCTTGGCAGTCACTCAGAGCTGCCACAAAGCCACCTCTTACCAGTGGAGAAGGGTCTTTGGGGAAGGTGAACATGGTTAGGAAAGGGTTTCATTCCCTACACAATGTTGATTTGAATTCCAGTATATTTGGGTAGTGTTTATGGCACTTCAAGGAACAACTACCGTCCTACGAAGACTCTCTGTTCACCTCTGCAAGTGCCACAAACCACCCTGATATAAGGCAATGGCATGGCAAAATGGCAGGCAACACCTCAAAAATATTGTTGCATTGTCCATCAGAGGATCACAAAGCCAGATAGTAATATGTATTTATATTTATTTATAGATTTATATGTAGAACTGGACATCAGCACTCCAAAGGCTACGAAAAAATCTGTTGTCAGATGAAACAAGCTGTCTAAATATTTTATCATTGTCATTACCTCTACTTCTCTCCGCCAGTCCCACAGCACTCTACCATCTCCTTCTCCATAATTCCAAAAATAAAAAACATTCCTGGAAGCATTGCTAGCCATTGATGTTGTCCTGGCAGAAGGGGTTTGAGAATATTCAAAAGAACAAAAGAAGATTGCATACACTTTCAAACTAAGACCAAAAAAAAGCCTGGCTTTTCATTTTGGCCTCAGTGCATGTATTGCTGAACTCTCCGTGACTATGTGAGACTGGAAAAGTATCTTTATTTCCTGGCAGCAGCTCCTGGAGCTCTTCTCCTCCCTGTCCAGCTCCTTCTGATCAGCACTTGTTTCTATCTGATTACCTCTCTGTTTTCTTGCTCACTATTCCAGGAAGGAGATGCTGGAATTAGATTTGCTGCATTTCCATTCCTACATTAACACTAATTTCACTGAAGTCAATGAAATTACACTGATGTCTGGAAAGTATCTGAGGAGAATAATTGAGTGCATTCTATCACTTTCCTTTGACTTTTTTGGTGACTGTTTCGTGGTATTTTTAAATGTCCCGTTTCACTAAAATCCACTTATTCTACTCTTGGATGCTGCAATGAAGTTTCTCGGTGGGACCATGGAGTTCTCGCTGCAAAGCTCCAGACACTGCCTGGAAGATGGCTGGGACGGGAACACAGAGATGTGCCCAGTGACCAGGGTGACACGCAGCACCACTCGGACTGCTCAGCCAGCCCAAAGCCATCCCCTGGCTGCAGCCCCCTCTGGATACTTACGGTAGGAGCTCAAGACAGAGGGTGCACAGTGCATCCCTGCCCTGGGCCACTCCTTTCAGATATCCACAAACCCAGAGAGCCCAGGGACTGCACCCACACCCTGTATTAGCCACTGACCATCTCCACCCAGAATTTCTAATACCACTCCACAAATCTATTTCTGGGTTTTTTTCCTCACCAAAACATTATTTTTTCGTGCTATTCTGCAAGCCTGGCTGCCCCAGCCTTTACACTGACCACCCATAGCCTTTCTAGAAAGTGAGTAATTGCTCCTCTCCACCTCCTTCGCACCACTCTTGTTTTTTTAAGCCATCGCCAACTGTGTTTTTCCAGTCGTCATCCCATGCCTCATTCTTGTCACCTTCTAGACACCCTTTTTAATCTTACAGCATCTTGTTGCAGAGCAGTGCAGTGTGGTGCAACAACATTAATTTCAATTGCCTGGCCAGGAATCCTATTTGCCTTTTGTTGACTGGCACTGAATATTGCACCGTTATTTTCAAGGAACCCTCAGCAGTAATAGTCAGGTGTCATTCCTCAGTGGTAACTGGTAATTTATCAAACATTACTGTGTAGGTATAGCTACCTATTCATTTGCATGCACTGACGCTGAATTTCATCAGTCCTTTTCACAACCACTTCTGTGGTGGGATTGCTGGATCAAACCAGAAGCCCTAATTTCAGGATTCAGCAGACCTGCAGCACAATGGAGCTTTCTCCTACACTTCTTCCAAGTTGTCTCCTAAGCTTCATTTAGATACAACTATGAGGTTAAAAATAAAAGTCTGTGCAAAATTAAATTGTTTTGAAATTTTTTTAGGTTTATGCCAGTATCACAGCTTAGGTCCCAGTAATTGGAAAGATTTTATCATCTTTCTACTACAAGCAGGACTGACTATTTCCCAGAGCAGGACAAAGCTGTTCTTGGATGTTATCCAAGAGTGACTAAGCCAACTCTGAAAGTCCAGTGAAAATAAACGAGAGATTTGACAGAATAAAAATATCAAGATTTGACCCAACAGTTATAACAGTTATGGGGTGGGATCTCTCTTGAACATTAACTCTTTAGCAGCAGGAGAAAGCGTGAATTTCTAAAAGACATGTTTAACTCCCTAGCCTGGCAGCCCCAGTGTGCCATTAACACTGAACATCTTACTGTCTTCATTCGCTCACCAGTGAGATCAGCCACGACTGCAAGAGGTTAATTTAGTGGCCTTGATGCCTTTGACATATTTGTTCACATGTTAAGAGCTGAGGGAACGAGGGAACGACTGCAGGGTCTCTCCCCCCACTCATTTTGCCACCCTCAGTTGCTTCTCAGCTGTTGCAAGGCACTCGTGGCTGGTCATGTGTGCCAATAATGCCCTTTGTTAGGGACAATGACATCTGAAACTGCACACAGAATAGGCATTGCACATGGAATGGGGAGTTTGACAGTAAATTCACAGTTTTTGAGTGCAACCAAACACCTGCAGGTATCACTCACTTTGAGTTGTCCCACCACCTACTACTTCTGTGAGTAAGAAACTGCTGAAAGCCTTGCAGGGTGGAGTCTTCAAACCCCATGAAAATGATATTCAACAACACATTTATTAGCACATCTCTTCAGGCCTTCAAGCCTGCTTCTCCACAAGCCTCTGCAGTATGGTACATTAATTTTATACTGATCTATTAATTGCAGTTGACTTTGCAAAGCTCTTTTCTTTACATTTTTTATTCAGTTTCGCAAACCTGATCCCAAAGGAGTTCATCTTATTCCCCACAGTTGTTTGATCAAATTGCAAATATTTTCTTTAATCTTTTCAGGCATTCAGATTTATTAACTATGAAGCAGAGCCTCTTCATCTCCTCTACTGATGGTTTGGGAGAAACAATCTTTCACGTATTTCTCATTTTATGCAACTGCTTATTCCTGCAAGTACCTATTAGTAAGCATAACATTAAAACACATTTACCTAACCTAAATAAAAACACTTTGAACCAAATTTGAAAGCAAACCTGCTTTAGTTCTTAGTGATATTAATCTGAAGTCATTTTTCCCAGAGGTTGTGGTCTGTAATTCACTGAGGTCAACAAAAGTAGCTGCTGATGTTAGTGAGTTTTAGGGGTGGAAATAAACACGTATGAGTATATTTTCCTTTGAGAAGCTGTATGAGAAATTTCCCAAAGGCAGGAGGAAAGGCCTTTGGGACACAATTTTAATTTTCTTCATGCCTATTCATAGTTAGAATGAGGAATATAAGAATCATCATCATTTCACAGTCACTTCACATTTCTCATTAATATATACGTTTTGCAAAGAAAGGTAAATTATTCAATTTTGTTCCATACTTAAAACATTTATGATTAAGTTCCATACTTAATCATTTATTTTTCCCTGTTCTATTTTTTATTAGGAAATTCAGAATGAAATATTT
>VYZQ01060547.1:259046-279362 GCA_013400655.1 Mystacornis crossleyi
ATAGAAACTGAATCATTAAAACTCTTCTTTGTTAAAATCATGGCAGGGGCAGCACACCTATCCACAAAGAAGCAGTGGCTTTGTCCTCTGCATGGATCTAAAAGATGACTTAATACTGTACTGTCACTGATGAACTGGAGGCTCTATAGGCTCCATAGGCTGTTCACCAGCTCTTTGTATCCAGCAGTTGGTCAGAGAAAAGAACATTACCCAGCACTTTCTTTTCCTAACTAAAAATAATTTTTAACAGGTTCTAAATTTATGGACTTTGTATTTAAATGACAAAAAGATAAGAAGAACCTTTATTAGGTGTAATGGCTTCTATTTAGAGAAGAGTGACAATAGACGTTCTGGAGGAAAAAAAGTTACATAAAACCGGAATCAGAAGAATCAAACTCCAGTGACTGCAGCAGTCCTCCCCTATGAGCTGACAGAACTTCTTTTCAACAGACCCTTGCTGGGAAAGGAAAGGAAGGGAAGGGAAGGGAAAAGGGTAAAAGATGAGGAATGAGGACTGAGATTGAACTGAAAATATGCAATAATTTTTCCCGTTGTTGGTAGTAATGGTTTTAGAATCTTTTTACCTTTGTTACATGAACTTTTCATGATCCATTCAAAATCAATACAGAAAAGCTTTCACCTATTTTTGAGAACCCAAAAAATGTCTGTATCCAGACTGTCTGACATACCTGCATTGTCGGAGGTGCTGAATTCACACCACTCTGACAGCAAACCTCTGGACTGACTCCTTTGCCCCAGGCAACGCCAGACACGTATCTGGGAGATGTGTATTGATTTTAGCACCAGCAGAAGTAAAGAGGAAATGAAAGGCAAAAGGCAAAAGAATTTAGGCAGTACTTTGCTTTGCTTTGCTAGCCAAGCGCTATTTTTGACTGAGAAAAGAAATGACAAATGGGGTGATCAAAGATTTTAAGAAGTCAGCTGCACTGGGATGGCAAACACAGGTGCAATCTTCTCCTCTCTGCCCGTGTTCCCAACAACCACCTGACTGGGGTTATTTTAAGCCGCCTGTTTTCAGCTTTTCTACTCAAGAAACATACTATAAGCTGCTGCTTTTCCCACAAATAGCAGTACATCTGCAGTGAAAGGCATTTGACAAATAAAAGCCTATTACTTATGCAAAAAAGTATACCTTTTTGAAGACAAAGCATTCTCTTCATTTTCTCCCCTCTTTATAAGGAGTATAAAATGGCTATAGCATTTTCAGACGTTTTTCAATTGCATGTTAATGTACTCAACTGTTTTTGCAGAAGTTGAAGAAAAGCCTTCAAAAGTAGGAAGCATTTGCACAAAAAAAAAAATCTTGATAATTTGATTTTTTTCAAGAAGCAGGCATTTTTTTCAAGTCTTTCAAAATACCAATTTTGGAAGAAGCATTCCATTAAAAAATTTACTTTTTCTCCTAATGCAATTATGTAATTGTATTAAATGCTCTTAGTCATAGAAATTTTTTTAAAAAAAGAACCTGGGGCAAGGTACTGCAGGCAAAACTGGTCTGTACACACAGCTTCTCTGCAATGCCAGGGTATTTCAGCATAAACACTCAGGACGCAGAATTTCACTTGGATGAGTGCCTCGCAAAGTGAAAACTGAATCATTGTTAGGGTCTTTGGACAGCATGGAACAGATCCAGAGAAAAAACAGAAGCAGAAAACAACATTTAAGAAAATTCTGATGCCTGCATCGCTCTGTTGCAATAAGGACTAACCCTGGAACTACTCAGAATCATCAGCTGCTTCTCTTTGAAATCTAAATATTCCTGAGTCACCTTCAATGATGCTTTTCTGCAGAGACTGAGAGACTCAGCAAAGAAATGGGAGGGACCAGGCAGAGGGACCTGCAATCAGTGGAGGTTGCTGAAAACTCAGAGGATGCGGGAAAGAATTAAGAAGAGTGGCCAGGCTTGGTCACGGATGAGTGAGTTCATCAGGGAGAGAACAGCTGGGAAAGACACAGGCAGGAAGCCAGGGTGCAGGAACAGGGATAAGATGGAAAGGTGACCTGGAACCTGTAGAAGGTGAAAGATGAGGGACTGAAATCCCTCAGACCACAGATGGTTCCTCGGGGAGATTTTCCTAGGGAAATTCTCTGATGACCAGCTCCCCCTCAGGACACAGGGGAGGGCAGTGACTCTGCCATGGGGAACCACCACTGGCTCCTTTCAAAGAGCAACTTCTGACTCCAGCTGCCTTTGTGGAGCTGAGCCCCAGGTGGGCAGAGCCTGGTAGCCACCCTGTCTTACAAGCTTCTGTTCCTGGGATTCCCAACACATAAATACCCACAGTGCTCAACAAGAAATCCACGGAACCTTGGCAGGCTCATTTGGCCATTTCCATATTGTTCTGTCCCATGCTCCCATACAGGAAGCAGGGAAAGGGCACCTGCAGAATTTATAAGGTTTGTAGCTTCAGCCAGTGCTATGAAGATTTGTTGTGGTGGGGTGTTTTTGACCTCTGGTGTTCATCCTGCAAAACAAATCCTTGGAGAAGATCCTGTGAATCCAGTTCAGCTGTCCACGTTTACTCACCCTTGAAGTGGGTGTTTATTTTTGTCTTCAGATAACACTCCAAAGCTAGTTTCCTTTCACTAATACATCTCTATTAAATTTCTCTGCTAATTAAAGAAGACAAGGCCATAGCTAAGGAATTGGAAAGTGCTCTAATGGAATTACTTCTCTGAGGTGGCTTGAATGTCATAATTTCCTTCTCCAACATAGCAAAATCTTGACAATCACCTTAAAGACAAAGAGCGAGAATAAATGCTGCTGGCTTTTTCAGGGGAAAAATCATTATGGATATTAACACCTTCTGTGTTAACAGTAATACAGGCATTAAATATAGCAGCCCTAGTGACTGAAATGCTTATAAAGTATCTGCCACAAGATAAAGTGTAAAGAAAACTCTGGGCTGAGAACCACCCTGGAAAACTGCAATTAAAAGATCTCCAGCATAACTAAGCTATGGCTTCCATCGGACTACAAATGCAGTCCATTTCAATTCCTCTTCATATTTAAGAAGTTATCTAAGCTACTTTAACATCAGGTTATGAAGCATTTATGGTTTTGCCATCATCTCCCTCATCTTTTCACTGTAACATTCCTATGCAGTAGGGATACAGACTTTTCACTGTCTACCACACCACCTTAGGGAAGAGGTTAAATGAACCCTCAGCTTTACAGAGCGGACACAGACATGGTTAAAGAGCCAGGCTGTACAGCATCAGGTCTCTTGTCTTTCACACCCCCACTGCTTCTGCATTTAACAAATGAAACACAACTAAGACACGCTAATGCAGGGAGCACTGACATCCCTGGGTTTGGGGACCTTTTACAAGGTTTTTTTTGCATTACAGCTGTTCCAATGTATCATCTTTGAAAGTCAGTGTACTGTCAGGTATTTAATATTTGAATTGCTCGGGTTGTTGAGGGGATACAGAGCTGGCATTTAATTTTTTTAAAAGAGGAGGGAAACAAAAAAAGGAGAGGTGGAGAAATAGCAGACAAAATCTTTTTAATTAAACAGTGTTATTTAAATAATAATAGTAATGATAATTTGCACTGATGAATTTTACACCAAGTCAGGCAAGTTAGCTTCTAGGAAACAGAGTCACTGGGATGAAAAGGAAGGAGAAGATGTTGAGGAACAATTTTGACAATGCATTTCCTCTTCTTTTTTGTCTGATACTCTTGACGAACATCTTGTCAGCAGTTATATGCAACTCTAGAGCTGATCAAAAGCTGGGATAAGCAAATGAAGAAGTTGTAAAGCAGTAATCTGTGGGTTTTCCAGCAAAGTGAGAGTAAAAAATAAACCAGCATTTGAAAAATGCCTTTGGGCTACCTGTAGGAATAATTTCTCAGCAGTAGTTGAGCACCAAATGCCAAGTTTACTTAGATTAGCCTTTTCCCCCTATATACCCTACAGAAGGTGGAACACAAACCAGATCATCACAGGGCCCAGAAAACAAATTACTGCAATGCTGAGCTCACGGCCATCCTGAAAACCAACTCTAGTCCACAGCTGCACAAGAGCACATCCCTGCAAAGATGCTTGTGTGGATGCTGGGAGCCAGTACCATTCCCAGCCTCCTGCACTCACTCTGCCCTTGGAAAACCAAGTCTTAATATCAAGAGCACAAGGGTGTCACAGGACCTCCAAGCCTTACTGTGCTTGCCAGCCACAGGACTTGCCACAAACACAGAGCAACTTCCAAATCAACTTTCCACATACCATGACTATTTCCACAGTGTGACAGACAGAAGGGAACAAAATAAAGAAAGGAAGTGAGCACTCAAAGTGACAAAATGTAAACAGCAGATGGTTTTACATAACTGGCAAAAAGGAAAAAGGAAAGGAAAAAAACAAACCTTCATTAAAGGGGTTAAAATATTGTAGATTAGAGTCTCATTCTAAAAATTGATGCATCATGGGAAGCTGAATAGCTCAAAAGGAGAAAAATTATAAGATGCAAAGGCTTTCATCTCTCCATCCTCAGCCTCTGCTCTTTGCTGGCCAGTAAATCTATATCCCTGGTTGGGTTCAAATACAGGCAAAGTGCACTCGAACCCAAACCTTCCTGTGACTCTCTGAGCCTCAATATCCAACTCATTTGCAAACTTCCTAACTCACATCCTCTCGGAGGACACGGCTGCAATAATACGATAATCACGTTTACAGGACTCATCACAGGAGTAGTTTAATGTTCATCTAAGCCAGTGGTACCCCTGGTAAGGTAACTTGCCACTGCTTGCCTACATTTCCTGCCCTAAATGTCTCACAATAACTTCTGGGATCAGAAATAGCTGGTTGTCCCTTGGAACAGCTTTGGGTATGTGCATAAAAGCATTTTCTAATTCTCTTCCCACCATGCCAGCCTTTAATCAGAAACAAGGTGAGAAGGCACTGTACCAGATTCAAAGATGTGCTTACACAAAACTCCACTCAACCTGGAGCCCCGGAGTAGAATTAGCAAAGGGATTAAAACCACGAGATCAAGGAATAAAACTTCTGATGCTGAATTAGGATCACGAGGTAAAGGAATAAACTTCTCAAGGTGGAGGAGAAAGTGCCTTGAAATTCCCCTCCTGCATGCTCCAAGCAGAGGATGCTGTGCCTCTCTTTTCATGTTTTCCCCACTGCATTGTTTCTTCAGGCCAGTAAAAGAACTGACAGACTAAAAGCTCAGAATATTTCAACCTGACTGTGTTGGCTGTTTTACTTACAGAATTTTAAAATTGAAGCGCACTTATTTTGTCATAAAACAAAGGTGCACTGTCCTTTCCATGAAGGCGTTTCCACTGCAAACAAGCCCCTTGCACAGAACTGCTGTAGTGTCTCGCAGCAGTCAGGAGGAGAAGAGAGATGCAGCAGGCAGGAATTGTGCAGCAAGATTGATTTCTTTAATTATTTTACAACTCTCTTAGAGACTTTTTTCCTCATAGTCTAACTGGACAAAGGATTAGCCACCCCTTTGGGGTGATTGGTCCTAAAACATCCATTGTCAGAATATTTCTCTACTATATGTACTATAAACAACATTAGCAAGGTCCCAGGTGTCCATAGTTTACAAATTTCTACTGATAACTTCCGTTATCTGTAGAAGTCTCTCACGGGATAGGAAAGAAGCAGCAAGAGAATTTCTTGCCAGCAGCATTTTGTATCCACACAGAACAACCATCCCAGTTTCACCCCAGGTTTTAACACGAACCCAAGTCACTACTGACACGCCAAGTCTTGGCCCTTCTTCCTCCGTGAGGTCTGGATGAGGAAGACCACACTGCTCTGCCATCTGCCCCCTTGGACCATCTCTGCCTGTAGCTCTGCTCATCCTTTGCAGAGGTGGAATCTCAGGGATCTGCACACAGAAAAGAGCTCTGCCAATGCAGCCACTGGAAGGAAGAGGCTGAATCCTCCTCCTCAGAGAATCTAGCACAGCTATTTGGTGTTCGTATTTCCATAATCCTCAGAGATCTGTCAAGTGGGACTCCTTTGTTTCTGAAATAAGTTTGCTGCACTCTCTACTAAGTGCTTGATTAACGGACAGCTCTATAGGTACTGACTACAAAAAGGTGGGAGTCTGTCCTTTGTGTGGGAAATGATGGTGTGCATCAGATTTTCCAGTGAAAAATGGGCAAGATTAAAGCCAAAGCAAACAGAATGACTGCTACAAAATGGGCCCAAAGTGCCTTTTTAATATATGTTTAAAATATCTCCAATATTCTGTACTTAAAGACTTTGACAACATAATTCTGTGAAAAAGCTTATTTATCCTGCATAAAGAACACAGAGCGCTCACCTCCCAAAGGAAACAAAATACTTATGGTTGTTGCTGTGATAAATGTTTCAGACAACAGCAGAATATCTCTCCTCTACTAGCACAAAGAAACACAGGGAGCAAACCTCACTGCCAGCCCTCATATCCCAGTTCACTTACATGGTTAAATTTGGAAAAGAGGAAGAAAAATTCCTGACCATAATTAATTTTAACCTTTTCTAATTTCACCATGATTCACGTTCAAAAATATTTTCATTAACTAATCCATACAATACTGAGCTACATACTTGGCCTAATTAGATTACAGGAATGGTTTTAAATCAGGAAGGTTTAATTAGCTGCAATTATTTCCCATGCTATTTCCACTACATGATGGGATCACACGGATTATTTCATAACGAAACAAAAAAAAGTATTTTTCTTGAAATTCCGTATTCTACTGTGATGCACAACACAGGCTTCACTCTCTGCCTATACAAACAGATCAGCCACAAAAAATAACTCTGAGTTGACAGATACTCACTTTCACATCTCGACATCACAAATACACCCTGACTAAAGCCAGCTTGGTGAGAGGAGAGAGGGGAGAGAGAGAAGAGAGAGGAGAGAGAAGAGAGAGAGGAGACGGGAGGGTCAGGTCAGGGAGGGTCGGGGAGGGGAGAAGAGAGGAGAGGAGGAGAAATATAAAAAGGAGATGGGAGTAGAGGATTTCCTTGTTTTATTGCAAGGATGCCCTGTAAATCAGCCTCCATGATAACATCCTCCGTGCTCTACCTTGTCACAAAAAGTAAGCTGAAATTATTACCATGTTGCATAGCTGAGCTCATGGATCCTGTAGGTCTCCCCTCATTGCCAAAACAACAGGAGTAACATGGAAATCAGGACTTTGCCCTGGGACAACACAGATGGCCTGATCCCAATTATTGCCAAACAGAATTCCATCGCTACATGCATAGTTGTGCCACAACAGCAATTTGGGGAAAAAGATTAGGAAAAAATGAAATTACCATCTTTACAGAAACCATTTCAAGAAAAAACAGCACATGAGGATTGAGTCTCAGAGGATAACAACAGGATAACTGACAAAACATCTCAATCTGATCTACAAGACACCCAGACTGCCTAAATGGAATTGAGTAAAGTCCATTGTTTGGTACTGGGTTCTGAAATGAACTAACAGAATCAAAACCTAAGAAACGGATTTCTCAAAAATTAAATTTGCCCTCATTCTGTGGTGCTCCCGACCAAATCTACTGAGCAGGATATTAATTTTCTTGGTATTTTTATTTAGGTGTCTTGAATGTGAAGCGGCTATAAAACGAAGGAAAGAGGATATTGCAAATATAAAGCTGATTGCCAAATTTCATTTGGGGCAGGAAATGGAGGTAAGGCAATACTGTGTCGCACAAAAGTATATTCAGCATTGGGTTTTCTTAAATTAAAAGAAGTTAGAAAGTGAAACTATCATCTGCAGACTGAACACTGCATTCCCCAGCTGAGACAGTTTCACCTCCCACTCTAAACTTCCTTCCTTTCGTCAGTCTAATTTGTTTTGGCCTGATATTTTCCAGTGTCAAGGTGAATGTTCCTAGGAAATTTGAGGGAAAATTATTTTGGCTGGTTTTCATTAGTTGTAGCTCTACATGAAAAATACAGACTTTTTCATTAATTTTTGGAAGTACCTCTGAGAGTAACAGCAGCTATTGGCACACGTATCAAATTCAATGCCATTATTGATCGCATTAGGATAAAATATGCATAAAAACTTTGAAAATATCCTTCCAATATGAAAAGCATTCAAAACCAGCATTTGTTCATCTACAGTAGAACTGAATTTACTGGGGTTTTTTTTTAAGGTTAATCCAAAATGATTCAGACAGAAACAGGTTGAAAAAACAAAAAACCAAGAAAATCTAATGCAGAAAGTGCAAAGCGATTTAAAAACCAAAAACAGGGAGACCTTGAATTGGTTTCCTGTTCTTTATGAGAAAAAAAAAGTGTCCAATATTAATTTACTCTTAAGGCTTAGCACTCCAAGACCTCATGCTCAGAGGTGAGGGGCCTCTGAGTAGGGGCTTGATGGCTCATCTGAACTTTGCTGTTATCTCACACTTCCTTTTCATGACTAATATTTCTGTGTTGTTTTGGAGAGCAAAAGGAGAGCAAGGAGCAGATCCTAAACCAGCTTGAAATATTCCATGCTGACTGCAGTGGGAGAGGTTTACAGGAAACAGGAACATGATGTTAAAGCCAAGATCTCTCTGACAGTGAATGGGACATAAAACTCCCCAAAACTGTCGGTGTTTTCAATATTTGCACATTATCCTATGCAACTCCCACTTCCAGTGTCTATAATGGGACGTGCAAAACCTTTTGCACATTAGTAGCAGATAACTGTTGAGGCTTTCTCATGAGAGCCAGGTATTTCTTGCCATGCTACTAAATAATATTGGCTCTGCCTTAAACATGCTACTCTATCGGTGTGAAAGACCAGGATGTGCCAGACCATTGCCTTTATGCCTACATATGTTCATCACATTTGTCTGAGACGCATGAGACAGGGACTAATTTCAG
The DNA here is from genome assembly GCA_013400655.1 of Mystacornis crossleyi. Lineage (NCBI taxonomy): Eukaryota > Metazoa > Chordata > Aves > Passeriformes > Timaliidae > Mystacornis > Mystacornis crossleyi. Next base: position 267,915 of record VYZQ01060547.1, read on the forward strand.
CACAGATCTGTACCGTTCCCGTGTACCCTGGCTATATTAATCCTGGAACTATTTACCATGGAACACACTGCTCCTGGCAGAAAGAACTGCCTCCAGCCCTATTTGCTAGGCTGCATCCACTGAAGCAAAACAATGTATGTATTTTATTATTTTTTAAATTAGGACGAACTACAGGGTTCATCTGATTTATTCCCACAAATGCTACAGCTCAGGCCCACAGGAACTCTTGGCTATCATGGAATATCCTGACTGCAGGCAACCAGACCAGCCAGAGCAGTGCACAGTATCCCACATTTACCTCTGCCTTCATCTCAGCTTTTTAGCCGTAGATTGGCAAAAATTAAACGTCTCCTGCACTCTTTGAATTTAACCCAAGGTCTGAAACAGTTATGTGGAGTCAGCTACAAAAAATCAGATTAATTCAATGCAGTCAGACTTTTTTTTTTTTTAATTCCTGGAATTTTGCAATTTGTTTTTCTCGGTTCCCTGTAATTTGGAACGTGGTTTGGTGGGCACTTTACAAAAACATGTGGAGTTCCTGCCCCCAACCATTTAACATTTAAACCAATAAATCAGGCATGGGTTTGGAGAGGAATAAAACACCACAATATTTATCAAACGCCAACATTCATGATTCTACCAAATGGCAGATCTGGAAATGAAACAAAAAAGTTCAGCTTTCCGAGATGAAAGCCTCCATCTTTCGACATCCCTACCCAAAAGCTCTAGTTTCTATATTAAACGCTGCCAATTAAAAGCGGCCACAGCTGAGTCCTTCTCCTTTCCACGCACACATGAAAACACATCAATTAACAACCTCCATGTGTTGCCATTACACCTGAGCATGCTTTGCTGCTGCAGTTATAACCTGAAAGACAACTAACTTACGAGAAAGATTAATTCTGACAATCTCATTGTAGTAACACAGAAACCATTAACGATGTCATGCCACTGCAGAGATGTCTGTGTCATGTTGACACGATGATGTGCCTTTATCCACAGCAGAAATTTGGTTAGAAACAGTAGAGCAGCACACAAAGGAAGAAAGGGATAAATGCCTTTTGTAGAGATAAAGAACAGAGGACTCTGCTCCCTTTGAATTTATAATATTTCAGCAAACATCCTCTTTGTTGCCTTCTCAGCTGGCTGAAAATGGATTAAAAGGTGAGGATGCATAACTTCTCTATGGCCCATTATTTCTTACTATCATCCAGATGGAGCGTGGCTATTAGAGCACCACTAAAAACTCTAATGACCTGAAGTGTTGCAGATTACTAATTCTTCAACAGCATGTTTGTGTAACAATAATAGACTGTAAAAACAACAACAGCCTGACTAATTAGGCTAGATCAAATCTGCTCAGCTCGGCTTCCTGTCCCTCCTGTTCTGGGTCTTCATGTGGGTGTTCAGCACTGGTGCAGCTTCCATTAAACTCCTTTCAAAGCCTCTCATCACTCCTGTAATATTGCAAATATTTGGAAACATTTGTTTAAATGCTTGTAAGAAGCATTTAAACAAGAACACACCCATGTTTGAGCCATGTGAGCAATTTCCTTGCTATTTTGTCACTAATGCAGGGGAGTTTAAACCTCGGTTGTTCCCAAGACAGGAAGAAGTGGGAGGGTCCCAACATTTATCATTAAGTCCTCTGTTTAGCAAAGTACTAAGGATTTAATTCATTAATACTTTCTGCTATTCCTGGGTTTGTTTGGGTTTTTAACAGGGTAAACAAAAACTTGTTCTAAGCTTGTGCTTTCATCTGCTTTGCTTAAAAAGCAGTTGGTGGAACATAAAAAGAGCTGCAGTGCTGGGCCCCGCTCTTGGGAGGGGGAAGCTTGGGAAAAAAACACTTTTTTCAAAAATGGCCAAAGCAGGCTGTGGGATCTATGAAATTAAATTGTAACCCTGCTCCAAAGCTCATCAACACACACACACACACACACACAAATAAGGTGCATCTGTTGCAACCCCTGAAAAATATTAACGAAGTTCAGCCAATGAAGATTCATTATTTTGAAACAGAGTAATGTCTCAGATAAATCTCTCTAATTCTGTCCTTTTACATCCCATTTAACAGCCAGGGCCGCCCCTCGAGTTCCCAGAGGAGACGCAAAGTGAAACGTGTGCTGGGGCTCGGCACAGCGTGGCTCCCATGGAATCACCCATGCTCAGCCTGGCACCTCACTGAGCAGGGCTCTCCGCTGAGATCACCGTGCACGGGGCGAGGGAAGCTTGGCCAACAACCTCCAAGCGCTGCGACCACGCCACAGGCACGGTTTTGTAGGGATCTCACACACTTGTCTTCCCCTTCTCTCCTCCTTCATTCATCTTCAGACAAGAAGATTTGATTACAAGAATCTTCTTGCATGACCAATCTTCACTCACATTTAATTATTTCAGACTCACAGCCATTACATAGTTTCCGATATGGCACTGATGCCAGCAGCTTTATTCTGAACTGCTTTCTTACCTTATTGGCGTGCCTTTTTTTTTTTCCCCTCTTTCAAGTGCTAATGTAGAAAGATTGTGTTTGATTAACTAGAAGGTTACATTTCCTTTAGGTAAGGTGGACTATCAATCTGAGCAAGAAATGCTTGCATTAATGAGGCACAGTAGGAACCTTCTTTATGCCTCAATTTCCTAATCAAAAATAAGGGACTGGAAGCAGGCACCAGATTTTGTGCTTTGAAATGTTCCTGGTCGTGGAGGAAGAAGGGCAAATAAAGCTTGTCCTTTCACCACATAAAGGAATGATGGTTTGTTCTCATGTCTTTACCAAACAGGTGTCATTCGAGCATATCACGTAAAAAGTAATTTCCATACATGGAACCTTGTTGAAATGGATGCTGAGGTTTTTGCAATACATCTATGTGGATTTTAGGCATAAGTCCTAGTGACCTTCAAATGGACTTACCCCCCTAATTCCTTCTTGGGGGAATATTTGTAAGATCCACCAACAAACCTCAAATGTCAGAAATGTTCCTTTCATCATGGCTTGTGGCCAGAGAAACACTTAAAGGTAAGTTCTCATTAAGCAACAGTGAGGTCAGTGGGAATATTCCAGTGCTTAAAACATACCAGGAGTTTAAGGTTCCCAGTTCAGGAAGGACTGAAGGACTGGGTTAAACGGATTTAAAAAACAGAGAGGAATTCATCACACCTCATTCTGGCCTCCTAGCCTTTAACTTAACATCATTTGATCACATATGAGGTAACAGAGATGAGACCTAAGGGTTGCAACACCCATGCAAAGGATGACAGTGTTTGCCTGTGTGACAACTGAGTTCAGGTTGTTCAGCCTTGCCATTACAATGTAAGAATCACAATCTTTCTGTAGCTGTCACCGTTATTGTTGGAATGTGCATGCAAAAAGTACAGTTTTTGCAGGGCCATGGATATGACTGCTCGAACTGATGCCTTATCCAGCTACCTAGAAACAGAGACTAGACAAGAGTAAGGGAATAAAGGTAGGTATTCATTTGAAAGGCCTTCAAAGGTACACCCTGGGGAGCCAGAGGCTACTTCCAAAATGGACCCCAAGATGGACGACAGATCACGAGTTCTTCACACTTTTTTGGTTTGGCTCATTTGCATATCAGCATAAATTCGCCAATTAAAACTTTAGCTAACGATGTAATTTCTTCATCTCTCTTGCAGCTCTAGTTTACGCCTTTAGGCCTAGGACAGCCTGAGTGTCCTTGAACAGCAAGCTCAGAGCAGCTTTGTTGTGTCTATCTGGCCTAAGAGAGCAGCTAACAAGCTGTAAGGAACTTCAGAGTTACACACTAGGCAATACAGAAATATAAAAGTTAAAACCTAAGGCATCACTCCCAGTGTTCCAGCTTCAGGAAAAATCCAGTTTAAGGGACTTTTACCTCAGAACTGACCACCTTCCACTGAGGAAAAACTGACACAACTCTCAACACGATGCCATTCCCACGGAGCTGGGCTTTTCCTGCAGAGGAATTCAGCCTCCACTCCCAACTCCCATTGTCACATCACCATGCAGAAACGAGCAGCAGATATTAATAAACCCTTTTCCATCAGTTTCATCCTATTTCAATTCTGATTACACTTCACAATAGAGTTTTGAAATGTGCTTTAACTTTCATGACACACTTTAGAAGAAATTAAATATTCTGCTCTATTATAAAATTCTTCATGTTGTTACACAACAAAAATGTAGAAAAAGTAAGATAAAAGCTTACTAATCTTTCAGATTTTTAAATATATCTTTTTCTATCTGCTGGTCTTCTTCCTTTTACCTGCTTGCTTAGTTTCCCCTGGAAAATGAGAGAAATTGCTGAAAGTAAGAAAATTGCTCCCAAATTTCTCTTTTCTTTTTTCTCAGTCTTTAAGAAAAATTCTACTTCCATCCTTCTACTGTTTTTCCAGTATGTTATACCAAAGGATGCAGCATTAAAAAAAAAAAAAACAACCAACCAACCAAACAAACAAAAAAAAACCCAACCAAAAAAAAAACCAAAAAAACCCCCCAAAAAAACACCAAAACCCCAAACTTTAAAGAAATAAAGATAAGGAAAAAAAGGGGGGGAATAAAATTCCTAATATAAAATGATTTTTTTCTTTCTTTAGTCTAAATCTTCATTACTGAAAAAGTCGTGATGAAAACCCAGAGGCAAGAACCTTTAGCTCAGAACTATGTTTCAGTTACAAAAATTTTTAAAGCCAAAAAAGTCAGAACTCCTATAATGAAATTAATCACTAAAGGTTTAGGGATGGTCAGCCACCTAGACTAAGTGAGCTTTGCTTGGCCTTGCTAAGATGTAACAGGGATTTGTAGCTGTACCTTTCTCTCCCTCCAGCATGAGAGAGATGGAGGCTTGGGAGAGACCTCAAGGGAGTGCAATCCTGAGGGAGGTGCAAGGAAACCTGTGGCAAGACTCATCAGTGAACTGGAGTCCATCAAATCTGCTGGTGGCTCTGCCCATGATCTGGAAAGTTTTTCCCAAGCTGAAAAGTTTTGGTAGACTGATGTTGGAAATCCCTGTTTCCACCATTAGTCTTTTGTTCCCTCCTAAGCGACCTGACTGCCCTCCAGGAAATATAGAAGATGAATACATTTTTCCCTTTCAAGCACACTTTCCATGGTAGAAGTCAATCTTCCTGTTCCCCTTAAGCTTCCATCAGCTTAAGCCGAAGTTAGTTCTTCCAACTGTTCCCCTGAGATCCTGCCTTGTAACACATTTTCATGATCTCCTCTCCCTCCAGCTGGTCTACAGCTCCCTTAAAGTGCTGCACCTAAAAAAGAAAGAAAAAAGGTGCCTACCCAGTCCTAGTCCCAGCAGAATAAATGCCTTTTCAGCTTGTTTGTGTCACTGCTCCTGATACTTTCCAGAGCAAGATTTACAGGTTTTACCCCACTGCTGTGCTGTTACATTCAGTCTGCAGCCACCTATACCTTTCCTCCTCCAATATCCTCCAAAACCCTCTCCAGCCTCGCAGCACCAGAGCCAGTTATTCCATAGACTGTGCTTATGCATTTGATTTGCCCTCTTTGCACATGGTGCATTGCATTTCCCTCTCCTGACATTCACCTTGCTGATTTGGGGACGCCTTTCCAATTTATTGGGATCATTATGGATTCTGATGCTGTCATCTGAACGGCTTACAACCCTTCCCATAACTCTCCCAATGTGCTCTCTCTGTTCTGTCACTCATCTCTGCTAATCAAAGCGTTGAACAGAACCAAACGCAGGGCAAAAATCTCACTGGAAATTCCCTCCAAGTTTTACAGCAAAGCCCTTGATTATATTTTGAGATTGTTCAATCAGTTATCGCCAGCTTTGTTATGACTGTGTTGAGATCATCTTGCACTCGTTCTCTGTGAGGCCACTAAGTAAAAAACTGTCAGAAGACTTCTAAGAAGTTCAGATATATCCTATCTACTCAATTCCTTTTATTCTCTAGTCAGTTATCTTGTCAAAGAAACAAATCAGATTAATTTGCCATGAACTCATCTTGCAAAATCAACGCTGGCTACCGGCCAGTGGAAGAAAACTAGTTTTAATCAGCCATGACCAAAATATTCCTACTGAAACGCAACTGGATTTGACTCAGCACTCGCAGGGATGCACAGCAGGTACCCGGGGAGAGATGCCAGTTTGGATGCTCTCCTGTCCTTCCTCCAAATGGAAGGGAAAGGGGTAAAGCTCTATAAGGAGGAATGCGCAGTCATACTCCCACACAGAATATGCTTCCACCAGTGGAAAACTTTTCCTGGTTCTACCAAAGTTCTTGCAGAAAAAGCCACAGAAAAGATGAACGAGGAGGAGAGACACGCAGGCTGAGTCCTCAGTGCTCTCAGAATGTTCAAGAGGAACATGACACTGTATTGCTTCAGGCCTCCAGGAAGGAAGCAAGGAGAAACCAGGAACTGGTATCTGTCATCTTTCATCCAATTACCTGAGATCCCCAAGTACCACCAAAGGTGTTCCAGTACCACAGGCAGCACTGTGATAATGAAACCTTCTAGAGACTGGGGCTTTTCATATATTTTACAGAAACAACACAAAACTCCCAGCTCTGTCACCATCTCTGAAAGTGTGACAATGTCACACAGTTTTTCAGTTCTGAAATTCAACCTAACAGCATTTAAGCAGGGAAATCTGTTGCTGGACATGAAAAATAGTATTTTAAGGCCTGATTCACAGATATGATTGAAGTTTTCTACAACAGGACACTTGCTAAAACAACTTGTCTCCTCGCTGAACTGCCCATCCTGACTTCCCCTCCAGCAGCTGCCTGCAAGCAAAACTGGGCCAATATTAATGAGATTTAACAGAAAATACCTGTTTTACCCAATGAAAGCAGGGCCCACCTGGTAGCTGGCCTGACTTGGGTAACTCCCCAATTTAAATGCCAAACACACACAGGTATTATCTCCTGGGTGCACAAAGTTAACCAAGGATCCCTGTGCAGACACAGACTTGGATCACTCACTTGGCTCTCTGAAACTTCAGAACAAGCAAACACAAAGGATCTCCCGAGCCCCTTCCATCCAAGCAGTGTGGTACCTTGGGGGTTATCTTTCATCTCCAACTTGTTTATCCCTCTAGCACAACATGCTATAAAACTGAGCTGTGTTGTATTCTTAGCCAGTCAGATATATTTGCTGATCTAGCTGGGCTAATTAAAACTTTCTGCTTCCTGAGAGATACAGTTGTTGTGGATAATCCAGAACTACCTGATAATCCCTCTGGGACCATCTCAGGTGATTGCTTGCACTGTGTGTGAGCATAAAAGTTGATTTTCCACATTTACGTATCATTTATTCAACAACAATTTTCAGTTGTTTTAAATAATATAGCTCAATAGCATGAAATACCATTTCCTTCTTCATTGTTACCTCTCCCACGCACTGTCCTATCTCTCTTGATACCATAATTTCCTTTAAACACATCAAGCCAATGACAATAAAAGTAAACCTTATATAAACACATGCTAGCTATAACCTTGACAAAAAAAAATCCCATAAAGCTTCCCAAGGAGGCTGTTTTATAGTTTTAAAGCTCTTTATATAAAGACACATGTTTTTGCTATAAACTAGAACCTGAATATCTAAAAATCTACTGCCATGACAAAATTACAGCAAAACAAGGCACATATGGCCCCAAATCTGGTGGATACAACCAGGTGCTGGAGCATGTCCTGAGAAAGGAAAGGGAGCTGGGGAAGGGTCTGGAGCACAGGTCTGATGAGGAGCAGCTGAGGGAGCTGGGGGTGTTTATCCTGGAGAAAAGGAGGCTCTGAGGGATCTTGTTGCTCTCTACAGCTCCCTGAAAGGAGGGTGTAGCCAGGGGGTGTTGGTCACTTCTCCTGGGTAGCAAGCGACAGGACAAGAGCAAACAGCCTCAAGCTGCACCAGCGGAGGTTTAGATTGGGTATCAGGAACAATTTCTTCACAGAAAGGATGTCAAGCACCAGAACAGGCTGCCCAGGGCAGTGGTAGAGTCACCATCCCTGGAAATACGTAAAAGATGTGTAGATGTGGCACTTGGGGACATGGTTTAGTGGTGGGGTAATGGTTGTGCTCAGTGATCTCACAGGTCTTTTCCAACTTAAACGGTGATTTTGTGATCTCACTCTTACACTGAAGTTCCATTAAAAAGTGGATGATGCTACCTCTTTTACTCCCTAAGAGTAATTTAGTTTTTTTACTGTAGGCTACTGATATGTTTATAGTCTTAAGGCTTTTCCATGCAGCTGCTCAGAGAATATTGAGATTGCCAAATTCTACTGCTGCACTGAGACCAATAACCCGCCTCGAAATACTTCATCTGCCCCAGCTGTGAGACGTAAGTAAGATTAGTAACAACCAAAAGATATCACAGAAAGATCTTGATACCCTTGCCTTGTACAGCTAATAGCACTTGGAGTACGGTTCAGCAATCCAAAAGTGTCAAAATGCTTTTTCAATGGCACTCAAGAGGGGAAATTCTCACTTACAAAGCAACTTCTGGTAACTTTCTGTGCCACTTTCTTCTTTTTGCACTAATGGGTAAATGTGAACGAACAGTTTTACTCTCTCCTGATTTGGATGTTGAAGAACTTATTCCCTTTCTCACTGCTTGAGGGTTACATCTGTATGTAACAGAACAGGTTGCACATCGAAATTGTGGATGTCCCATTCCGAGAAGTGTTCAAGGCCAGGGATGGGACCCCGAGCAACCCTGCCCATGGCAGGGAGGTTGGAATGAGATGGTCTTTAAGGTCCCTTCCAACCCAAACCATTTTATCATTTTGTGACTCTAAGAAGCAACTAAGAGCTTGCCAGCAGGGCCATACTGTTGGAGGAGACATTCCCCTCACTAGTCCCCAACTTAAGAAACTTTTAAGAGCAGCACAAAAACTGACACCAGTCCTCTACTGCTGAAGACATCAAACAAACCCTTCTGCAGCTCCCTGATGCAGAGCCATGACTCTCCCACATCCCAGATCTCTGCAGGAAAAGAAACTTCCCTTCCACAGAACTGACTCTTGTAGGACACCCTCAGGGCCAGAGCTGGATTTCAACTATAGCTGAACACTCAAGCCTATGAATTCCTACAGATGTAAAGCCTTCTCATATTAGTATCTGTTGCTAGGAAGAATATGATTTAATCTACGCTGCTGGCAGTGATTTTCGCTGGAAGGTGCTATCTTACACACACTCTCCTCAGGATCAAAAATTAAATCCTATGGGCTCTTGGGATTGCTTGTCTGGGAGTCTGCCAGACAAGCGCTTTCCTACAATGATACACTGTTGTGTCAGCGCGTGGGCTTAGCCACTGCTTAACAAATTTGCTAGATAAACTTCCATGATTCATCCAAACAGCATTCAAGTGGCTAACTACCATATATTGGCAGGAAACTGACGAATGCTGCTTGAACAATGAAAGAACCCACTTAAATAATGAATTAGGTCTGACAGATCAATGGAGACATGACTGACAGCCCCTGGCACCCCACGTCACAACTCCAAAAGAGCTGAGCAGCAGCAAGAGGAGTGCCATGAGCAATCAGCAGCCTTTCAGCATTGTTTGCCAAATACAGGAGAGTTTAGGGCTAGAGGTGGCTCAGATGACAGCATCTCACCAGTTTTAAAAAGGAAAGAGTGTGTCTTATTCTCTCTGTTTAATTAAATTAGAAGGAGGGCAGGACATCTATGTGTTTAGCACAGATAACTAAGATATCAATGATATCTATATTTTTGTGTCTAGCAGACACCTTCTAGTGAAAAATGTCCCAGCCCATGGCAGGGGAATTGGTACTGAATGATCTTTAAGGTCCCTTTCCACCCAGAGCATTCAGAGATTCCATGATATCAAAAGGAACCCACCCACACTCTCCTTCATCATCTCTCCCCTGAACAATAATAACTTGGGGTCAAAGTGACAGCAATTACATCTGTCTCCTCTGCCAAGCTGAAAACCATGAACCTGGGTATTTTAAGATGAAAACAAGAAGCGAGCATTTCGAGCCATTAAACTAGAAACTCCTGAAAAGAGGTGTCTTGAAATTACTCCCATTTTCCAGAGAAGGCATCCTATACAATCACTACAACAAATTCTTCTGCTCATATGCAAAACCAATGTAAATTGCCAGGCCTGTTTTCATCATAATTTAAAACCAGTCACTGAAAAATATCGTCTCCCACAACCATCTCCCCATAAAACTGGAGTAAATAGAAGCCAAAGTAATTATGTATATAGATGAAAGTATCTCCCTAAAGGGAGAACAACAAAGCACCCTTTGCTCAGCAATTCTGGGGGCCAATGGATAACTAAGGGATTCTTCTGTGTCTTTCACAACCTGAGGAACAGTGAATTACTCAGTGTTCACTGACACTTCCACCTTCAGTATCTCATTCTGACCTGCCCTTGCTGCACAGATCATTGGAGCACTTCAGTGGGCAGTGGAATAAACTGGATTTCTGCAATTGCTTGGATGAAGTACTGTCCAGGTCCACTGAGCTGTACAAATATACTCCTGCAATTGCTGTATTTATGGGGCCAGACTGATGCTGCAATCTGCTGTGTGCCATTCAGAGCCATTTCATTGTTGCACATGGACAGGGGCAAACCATCGCTCCAGGTTACACCAGAAGCATGAAATGTGTCAGAGACCCTCTGAGCCCCAGGCTGGGTGTTGTGCTCCAACCTGGCAGGCAGCTAAAACTCCCCCAGCCACCTGCTCACTCAATCTCCCCCAGTGGAACACGGAAAGAATCAGAAAAAAAGGCAAAACTGGTGGGTTGAGATAAGCACAGCCTCACAGAACAGAAAAGGAAGGGGGAAAAATAATAATAATGACAAAAGAATACAAAAAATGAGCCATGCACAATGCAATTGCTCACCACCTGCTGACCAGTCACCCTCCAGCCCCCCCAGTTTTATTGTTCAGCATGATGCCATATGGTGTGTAATGCCCCTTTGGCCAGTTTGGGTCAGCTGTCCCAGCTGTGTCCCCTCACGGCTCCCCGTGCCCCCCAGCCTCCTCGCTGGCAGGGAATGAGAAGCTGCAAAGTCCTTGACTTTATGTGAGCACTGCTCAGCAACAACTAAAACCTCACTGTGTTATCAACATTATTCTCATTCTAAATCCAACACACAGCACTGTACCAGCTACTGGGAAGAGAATTAACTCTATCCCTGCCTAAACCAGGGCTCTGGGAAGCTGGCCGCTATTCTCCCAGTGAAAGAGCAGGAAGAAAGTGTACAACAGTACTCTTGTTGTTTAGGCATTCACACTTGTTCCTTCAAAAAATGCCATCTCTCCTGAATTTTTCAAGCTGTTTCACCTGACCACATTGCCACCTTCCCCAAAATGCTTTTCCCCTTTTATTTTCTGCTCACGGACGGCCTGGCTGTACTGAGTTGCAAGACAGTGATAGTGGTGTATGAACCAAAAGTTTCTTTCTGTTCTCTTTCTTGATACTTTTTTTTT
>VYZQ01060547.1:279392-291521 GCA_013400655.1 Mystacornis crossleyi
GTGTGTGTGAAAGACACAAACCCAGTCAGTTTTAAATCTGCATCAGTGGCTGTACTGCAGAAACCTCAAAGCTGCTTGTGGACAGAAGTAGAGCAACACACAGCAGCACAGGCTGAGGTTTTGTTTGGAGGCTCTGAGCTGACAGAAGGTAATGGGAGGTTTACAACAAAGGTCCTTCCTGAATGATAAACGATTCCTGGTCTGCCCGAAGGATCTGACAGACCTACCTATTTGTTCTGCTCTGCACAGAGAGGGGATGAAATGACCTAGATCAACACAAAAGGTCCTGCAAAAATCAGATTTTCAATGCATATTCAGCAACTCTAGGCAGCAAATGCACAATACGTGTTTAAACAATAACCCTTGTAAAAACCTTGCTCCCTTGTCATAGGATGCTTTCTTTGCTATTATTAGCTTTTCAAGTGTCAAGAAGCAACAGAAAAAAATATTGCTGAACAGCACTGGACACCAAGATAAAACAAGTGAGGCAAAAGGAAATCTGAAGCAAGCTCCACAAGATGAGGTTAAGTTATTCAGAGCTCTCTTTCCTGCAAGACAGGTGATGTATTTCAGCTTAAATATCCCACTCGATCTGTCCTCAGTGAACAAGCAAGTGACAAGCTGCCAATCCAACTGAAAAGCACCCCATCCATCAGGGCTTCCCCCGCCCCTCCCCGGCACCAAGCAATGCTTTATCAGCACCCACAGGATCTGAATCTGCCTATTTTTAACAAGAACACCATTCTGCAATCCTGCCCACCAGAAGGATTTGCAAATCTCTCCAAATACTCCTCCCAGGTCCTGATAACTTTGCCAGCATGAATAGGAAACTTGGGGCTTTCAGAACAAGCCGCAGCTCGCTGACAAGGCAGGGAAGATTTCCTTTCCTATCTGCAGTTTGCATGAGTAGGCAGCCGGGATTGTGATGAATTACTATCTCTGATTCCAGTGCTAAGTTTAAGACGTTTATTTGGCGTAGTCTGTTAGAGAAAACCACTGCCAATATCAGTTTGGTACTAGCAAACTTTTTCAGGAGAACTACCAGAGGTATTTCACAGCCTCTCTCTGTTTATAACAGGAGCGTGTTTGTGGACCAGAGATATTTATTGCCTGAACTGTAATTGAATTTTACTGAATGTTTATCTCAAAACACTGTTTCAAAAGAGAAACTAAAACATCTTGGTTTGAAAATAACTCAGTTCTTAGTTACACCTTTTCATGAGGCCAAATCCTTCCCCCAACCTCAGTCAGGAGACTCTGAATACACTCTGAATGCCTGGGAAATTGCATTTTCCATCAACTCTTTGTTGTGCCTTCCTGTTTCATTTTGGAGTTCAGTGTCAGGCTTTCAGCAGCTGGCTCTGCAAAGCATGTCTACACAAGCCTGCAGGTCTGATCTCTGCACAAATATTGCAAATATTAAGCCCCTGACCAGTGCCTGTTCTGAAGCTGGCTTATTTTATAACCAGTAGAAAAAGATAGTCAAGGTTTGGATTTTGGGAGCACTCATCACACCAGTGTGAGTGGATTAGAAATCTTCAAATCTGCACTCATGTCGTTGCAAAAGATTCAACCATTTGATGATAACTGAGCATTTTCACTTCCAAACTTTACTTGTAAATAAACCAAAAAGGCTCCTCCTGTCTGTAGCCTTCCTGCCTGCCACAGTACTCTTCACCCCACTCTCAAGATAAGGCCCATTTATTTTGATGTTATTATTTTTTATGCAATAAGCAACTCAGTAGTCCTTTTGCCGCACTTTTATTCATTTTAAAATGACTTCGTCTGAAAGTCTATAAACCTACACACAGTTTCCCAACTGCTAAGCTCACAGTTGCCACTTACAGATTTGACGTGGACATTTAGTAATTTTGTAGGTAACTCTCATGGAAATTATCTGCCAGTGCCACACGCACAGCCTGTTGCCAGTGTCAACTTTGATCCTGTGACTTGTATTCCCCACCTTTAACATGAGTTTCAGAGATAAAAAAGCAAGGAAACAAACCACTTAGAACACATACAAAGCAGGTTACAATCTCCCCTTCCTTTTCACTTTCTGAGGCCGTGCCTTCATTTTGTTGTTGTTGTTATCATTATAAATGGTAGTAGTGGCATTCATTATGGTTTTATGGTTCTCAACACACCCTAAATAATTTACCACTTAGTTTTTCCTGTGAAATCCCCCTCTACAGGACAACAGAAATCCCCACAAAAAAACAAACCAAAAAAAAAAAACAAAAAAAAAAACAAAACCACCAAACGAAGCAACAAAAACAAACAAGAACCAAAAACAAACACAACCAAACCAAAACAAGGGAAGTAAGTATTACAATGTATAAAAAATGTTCTATATCACTTTATTCTCCAAATCCCCAAGTTCTGTAAATACCATAAATCAGTCTCAACAAATGGCGTATCAGCTCCTATGGGGTTTTGATGACCTACCTGCAATAGCTCACTAATGCTCTGGCTTGGGGATTTGCTTTTTATGGACTTGGAAATGTTTTGCAACACATCAACCCATCATGTAAAGATGGTGTTCAGCAGAAATTTCATTGCACCACTCTGCAACAGTCCTAAAATTCCAACCTCTCTTTTTAAAAAGCATTTCAAAATCTCCAAACAAATGGCTTTAATCTTCTAAAGATCTAGAAAGACTGTGGCAAGGAAACTTCCTTTTTATAGGTTAGTATTTCTCAGAGATGAGCTCGAAGTGTTAGCTGAGATAATTATCAGAGAGATTATGCAGATCTTATTATCAAAAGGTTTTGTTTGCTCTCTTCTTACATAATTGCTTAGTGTTTGCATGGTACTCAGAAAATAGAAAGCACCAGAGAAATACCATGAGTTATTTACTTAACAGAAAAATAATTCTCCCAAATGGTATTAGCATTTTAAGTTGTCTCTACTATATTTTGAAGATTTCCGGTTATCTGTAGAGCCCCTCAGTGATGTAACCTTGGCAGCACATGAAAAGAGAAATGTGCCTTACCACTACTGGTTTTGGACTATTTCAGCAGAGCTGTGAAACAGCAGGAAGCAGAAAAAAAGGTGCAATATATTGTCTCATCACTTCCTTCACTTCTAGCTTTGCTGGTGACAAAGGCCACCACATGCAAAAGGGTTTATAAAATCAGGATTTGTATCTCAAACCAGTGCCATAAAGTACACAATCAATTTATGGAATCAGTAAATGTTTCAACAATTGGATAAAACTACATCAAACGATTCCAGGCTTGTGCAAGTTTATAAGCAAAACTCAGACTACCTGAATTCAAATATACTTTGTAACTTCTAACCAAATTCCAGACAAGACCTTTCAAACATGATAAAAGCCATCTTTAAAGTGTAAAGATGAGGCCCCAAGTATAAGCTTGCCATTGGGCACACTTACATATCCAGACCACTTAGCCTTGCAAGCCATTTAAAAGCTACAGCAACTACACAATTTCAATACCTGTTTTCAAGAATTCCAACTTCATTTCATGATTATTTATCGGTACCGCAGGATTTTTTAGGATGTCAAGGAAGCTTACAGCAAGAGTGCTATACAAGCATCATACCAGCCACAGAACTTCCCTTAAACACAAGAAAATCGGATTTTACTTACAGCCAACCATCATCATGGCCACCGAGAAAATCTTCTCCCCGTCCGTGGTCGGTGCTATGTTCCCAAATCCTATCGTTGTAAGGCTTGTCATGGTAAAGTAGAGCGAGGATATGTACAAGGAGTCTTTGCTGGGCCCTCCTTCCCACTGCCCCGAGCCCGTGGTGTTGTAGCGATATGGGGTCCCGATGCTCAGGGCCAGCTGGTAGAGCCAACTGTCCGTTTTGATGGTGTTGGTCAGTTCATCTATGACTTCGTAGTCCCCGATGCTGTACCAGATGCAGGCCAGCCAGTGGGCCACCAGCCCAAACACACACACCAACAGCACCAGCACAGCAGCACCGTATTCCAGATAATGGTCCAGCTTCCTGGCCACCCGACCGAGCCGTAGAAGGCGCACCACTTTTAAGGAGCTGAAGAGGCTGCTGATTCCCTGGAAAAGAATAAAAATCCTTATTTGACCTGAAATATCCTGCTGGTTAGCACAGAAGGCAGTTCCTGCGTCTGCCTAAAATCTTTCTGTATAATTTTTCAGGCCTCAGATAACAGAATACAAGATCAAACCCTCCTCCCCCTCCAGTGCTTTTGTCCTCATCAGGCTAAATTGAGTTTGGCACTCACTAGGTGGATAAATTACTTTGTTCAAACTCTGTCTTTCAAAGCAACAGAAGGGTTCTGTAGAATCCAAAGTGGGAAACGGCAAGTTTATTACCAAAAGGAGTGGTTCGATGCTTCGCCAGTTTGAAGTAAATTGGAGACTCTGCTTTGACCTCAAGAAGATCAAAGGAGGTGGAAGAGTAGTCACAGATGGAACTACACCATCCCAGGGGAGTCCTCCCGAAGTTTCTCAGAACATTAAATTCAAGCAGAGGATTGTTATTCTGGCCAGAACAGGGGCACACCTACTTCAACAACCTTCAACATTAAGAGATGCTCAAGAGAAACATCAGAACATAATTGCAGTGGGAAACTCAGAGAAATCTGCCTACTGTTACTCTCATCCACCAAACAGGAGCTGAGTAACTTCGTCTAGTACAACACTCTCCACCTCTTATTATTCTTCAAACATAACTCTGGATATTTTGTTATTTACAAGAAATCTCACTGACTGAACACGGAACTAAACAACTGTGGGCACATCACCTTCCTGAGCAAGGGAAATACAGACCACTTTCCTTTCCAAGCAACAGACATTGCAGATATTTTCCTAAAGCAAGTGTTGGTGCAGTGTTGTTTTTTTTCCTGTCAGGCAAGATACATGAAGTACAAATAAACGGGAATACAAATATTTAGGGAACAAGAGCACAAGGACCATCAGAAAGTTAATAGAAACATCCAAGAGAGGGTAAGAAATGTGTATGTCCTTCTCAGTGCACAAATGGTTTGAGAGTTTAGAGATGTAGAAAGAGAACAAAAATATGCTCTTGATCTACTGCAATCCCATGATATACCTAACTTGTGCATTAAATTAATTAGTGGCTCAAAATAGAAGGTTTGTAAAGGAATCTTTCTAATATAAAACATTCAGAAGCTGAAGACATTTAATTTAAAGTAGAAATTAAGACATAGAAAGCAATGAGGCAAACATTCCTAGTTACTGTGCCAAGATTAAATTGCCCTTTTCTATGCATCATTATCAAATCAGTCTAGTCAAAACACTGGCTAATTATATTATCAAACAGTAAAAGGAGGTTCTGGAGTTTTCCACACCAGAAAAACATTTGTCTCTTTTGCACCTCTGTTTCTCTGCTTTTGCACCTTCTCTCCCTTTTCCCAACGTTTGAAGGGTAACATACATCTGATATTTCTAGATGTAATCTGTTTGGCACAGTTCTTGTATGCTTTTCAAATCCTTCTGGAATGTGTTTCAGATCCCCAAATCCTTAATAAATTGAAGCTCTATATTTGCATTCAAACTCTCATGATGACTAATACCACAGAGGGAAGTGGAATTTTCCCATTTTGATTTCTGCATTTTGCATTTACACAAGACAGAGATCTAGTTTATCATTCTTTATTTCCATCTAAATGTATATCTAGTTATTTGCCTTAGGCTATGTGACTGTGAGACACTGTGGGCAGCCAACTTCTCCAATAAATCGGGAAGTCCCTTCCAATATTCCTGACACAATGGTCTGTGGCCAATGGACTGCTGAACGAGGGTCCCACCGCCCAGAAACAGTGTCTACATTTTTTTAAATTGAGAACTTCAGAGTAGTTAACAGTTATTCTGCAGTATGTTTCACTGAGTTAACCTTGATTTTGAAAGTTTACAACTTTCAAAAGAGGGAGAAAACAGCAGGGTGTTTTCCTCATAGGACCAAATCCTGTTGCATTGGTCAAGCCGAGACGCATTATTTCCATTTTACTTAAAGAGTCACCATTCATTACCAAGATTAAGGCTAGGGAAGGAGTTAAGAGACCTGGAATTCAAACTTGGGGCCCCGCTTTTTCACACCCAGTAGTTTTAAGTTTGTCCCAGTGGCACAGCTTACACTGCACTTTTTACTGCACGAACAACCCTTGAACAGAAGAGTTTAGAGTGTGACTTCCATCCCCCACCCACACTTCATCTTTTCTCTCTAAGTTACATGGACACTTTAGCAGTTGTACAAATATCATAAAAACACAGCATTTATTTCGAAGGCTGGGAGAAAGTTTGTGCTGTTGGATTTCTTTTCCCTAAGCACAGGTAACAATCATATCTCTACTGTATAAAACAAAGAGAAATATTTCATTTTAGCTGACACTGAAATGTATTATTTCCAAAGAGTAATTCATCTAAGTTTCACTGTAGATCTTAAAGCCAGTTCAGTTTGACCTCTTACTTAAGGTCAAAAAATCAAAGAGATATATTGAACATTCACACTGCATGTCTAATCTTCCAAAATAGAAAGGCAATACTGGAAGCTTCAAAAGCCTCTTTCATAAAGCACTATATAGGAGAGAGCAATTAAAGAAATGCTAAATGAATATGTGATATATCACATATAGAGTATATCACATTTATATGTGAATGTATATGTATCAATCACATATGCACTAAGTACTGGTTGGGTCAAGCCAGTACCTTCATATTTATAAAACTGCCAGCAATTAATGCACAATTTTTAATATGTAATGCTCTTCCTCAGATTCAGCAACAATGTCTTTTATAGAAGTTACGTGAAAGACTAACTGCCTTGAATTACATTTGGGCTATTAAGAAATTCCGTTTCCTAAACTCAATTGATTGCAGGCTGGCTTTAATTTCGTTTTTCTTTTAACTGTATTTATGCTCCATAATGAATACTTTGGAAACCCTTCTACTCTAGGATGAGCATCTGCTCTGACAGAAGTAACTTCAACACTCAAGGAACAGAGAGGTGATTAGAAATTGTGAATGGAGAATGTAATCCAGTTTGGCACTGGCACCGTGTAAATAAAACACATGTTGGGTACCGGAGATCCAACCTTCTGGGAGGAGCATTTGTGACTCCACTGCCATTTCAGCTGGGCCAACTGTCTGTAACAGCTGCTGCGCTGTGTTATCTAAGTGAGATATCTCCTTATGTTACCAACCATTCAGTCCAGCCCCTTGGGTTTTGGCTAATGTATTTTATCACATTCTAATCAGATGAGGACACTCGGCTTGCTCATCATCAATCATCTCAGCTTCAGAAATCTTTTCACTGAAAAACCACCTACTCCAAAGCTGTGTTTTGGATGTCAAGTTTGGAACCAAATTCCCATCTGACACACACCATTGATTTAACTATTACAAATGTGAGTCACGGGAGTCTTTCCCAGGGATTTCTAAGGCGACTGGATCAGGAGAGGACAAGAGCAGTGCTCTGAACCAGCCATTTTTGTATCCCCATTTCAATTTAGGACACAGCTGAAGCTGTACAAAGGATGTAGACACTGTCAAACTTATCCAGAAAGATATTTTTGAGGGATGGATGTTGAACTTTGGAATTAAATTAGACATTCATGATTAAACAAAGCCCAAGCTTCTTGACACAACCACCTTGTAAAGTCTGTGTTCTCAAATTCTCTTGACGTACTAAGAAGNCAACCATTCAGTCCAGCCCCTTGGGTTTTGGCTAATGTATTTTATCACATTCTAATCAGATGAGGACACTCGGCTTGCTCATCATCAATCATCTCAGCTTCAGAAATCTTTTCACTGAAAAACCACCTACTCCAAAGCTGTGTTTTGGATGTCAAGTTTGGAACCAAATTCCCATCTGACACACACCATTGATTTAACTATTACAAATGTGAGTCACGGGAGTCTTTCCCAGGGATTTCTAAGGCGACTGGATCAGGAGAGGACAAGAGCAGTGCTCTGAACCAGCCATTTTTGTATCCCCATTTCAATTTAGGACACAGCTGAAGCTGTACAAAGGATGTAGACACTGTCAAACTTATCCAGAAAGATATTTTTGAGGGATGGATGTTGAACTTTGGAATTAAATTAGACATTCATGATTAAACAAAGCCCAAGCTTCTTGACACAACCACCTTGTAAAGTCTGTGTTCTCAAATTCTCTTGACGTACTAAGAAGGGAAATTCAGTTTGATAGCAGAGGCACAACTGATGACAGCACTCAGTCACTGACAACTGCACTCAGTCTGACACGCAGAGGGACCAATCCTTCCTTTTAAAACTGCCTGACTCCTGCCGTTTCAGACCCTAGGCATTACCACACTGCTGAACTGCCGTCTTCCAGGATGAAAGAAGCGTCTAAGCTGTGTGTCTGCATCCAGCTGAACTTTTCCAACCACAGGACTGAGACAGGTGTTTCCCGAAATTGCGATGCACACTGTGGGAACAGACCTCTGCACCTCCAGCAAGAACAGGGAGCAAAGCTCTTTTGCACTTAATGAATCCCTGATAAGCCAGGCAACGGGAAGGACGAAGCTGTCAAAGTCGTGTTATACAGGGGTCAAGAGCCAAACATGCCAGAGGATGAAGAGAACATTGACACCAAAGGAAAATGAAGGTTAACAAGGGCAGGAAATCATCTGAGTCCACAATGACTCTACCTAAAACCTCCTAAACCAGGGCAGAGAAAATGGAGTCTGTTCCACACCAAAGGAGCAGCAGAACAGCAGAGCTGCACGTTTGTAAAATCTGAGAAAGAATAGCTGGTTACTTGCTAATGCAATTAATCTTTTCTGAAGTTGGAAATTATTGCATAAATGTTTTTTTAAAGTAAAATAAAAACAAAAACAGCCATTAGTTTGAACCATCTAAATATACAAAAATCTGCTTAAACCTCGAAATTAAATCCCAGTATGCTGAAATGGTAAATCATGCATAACTTTTTCTTTCTACTAGGGAACAATGTGTTTTTAACTCTAGGCACTTTTTCAATTAGATTTCACTCCATGATTTTTTTATTTATTTGTTGTTAGCTGTGGGTACACACACAACAGCAACAACAAAAAGAAACGAAATACACATTTTAAATGTGTTCTAAAACTGAAATACTCTGAGCTTTGAAAATGGGGACCGGTACTGCATCATTTAACAGGAAACACTGTCTCAGAAAAGGTCAGATGGAAAAAAAAGAAAAGCTTTTCACTAAGTTTTGATGTTCAGCACACTGTGGTTTTGAAGAATTTATGGAGTGGCCAAGAACCAGAGCTATGAAATGTTGGTAGGGCACGTAGCCACTGCAGTCAAAGGGCGATTGCAGCAAATACAGATGTGAAGCTAAATTCAAGCTAATATCGTAATGCTGGACACAAGCAATTACAACAAATCTGCCATTAAAATGATCAAATCCTCAGTGGAGTTTGCAGCCGGGCTCACCTCTGTGCAAAAAGCAAAAGGGTTTTGTGTGGCCACAGCATGGCCTGAGCTCCAAGCACCCTCCTGGATCCCCCAGAATGCTGCACACTGATGGCCAAGAACCCTGTCCGAGTGGACAGCCCATCTTTCCTCCCTGGAGCGTGAGGAGTGGGGCATGTCAGAGGAGTGATTCACCCCATCCATCCCCGACAGCCGGGGACGGGAAGAATCTGCTCCCAGAGCTCCCACTGAACACCAGAAAGCTGAGGGCTATAGCTTACACAGCCGATGTGAGGGGAAATCAAACCCACCCTTACAAGCCCGGAGAGCTGGATCTGCGCAGCAACCCAATCTGTCCTGTGTCATTACAGAAACAGACACCACGCAGCACTGCCTCACAACGTGAGACTGACCCTGCTCCAGAGGAACTTGGGGAATAAATGCTATTAATAACAGGACGCTGAGACGCTCTGCAGATGCAACAGCATGCTTATTTCTTCATTCAACAGCCAATTACTTCTCATAATGTGATGCTACACTACCTTCAGTTCTTACAGGAATTTGCAGAAGTCCCCACCGGCTTGAAGAAGGAATTGAATCAGTTCACAGAAAAATGAACAATCACAAAGTAAACTGGACTGGGGTTCTTGCTCTCAAAAGGGCAAGAGCTGGTAAATTATAAATGATAGTATATTGAACTAAAGGTAGCAGTAAGTGAAGACAGGTGGACTACGAGAGGTAGAAGAGTCAGACACCTGGCAGCAGAGGACACCTGGAATGTCCTTACATCAAAAGGTACAAAAGGTTGTAACTCGAAGAAGGGGACAAGCTTGTCAAGCTGGACATCAGTTATAAAATGAGTAAATAATCGCCCAGAGGAAGAAACGGGAAACAGAGAACTGACAATATATAAGAAATAAAACATTGATCAACAGGAAACTACACCTTAGAGAGGAAGAAGACTAGAGATAAAGTAAGAATGGCCAAATGCCAGGTTGAACCTTTCCTTGCAAAGAATACTAAAACAAATACCCAAAGATACTTCACATTTGGGGGGAAAAAATTGGGGGAAAAAAAGAAAAATTGTAAATAAAGTGATCGAGCTGCAATGAAGTAAAAATAATCCAGGCTTGGGCTAAAAATTAAATTAATTCTGAGCATTAATTTCCAAAGATGATATTCCCCAGAAAATCTAATGTATCAAGAAGGGAATAAACAGATACATTACCTGGACAAATGTTAAGGGAAAGAGTAATTAGAAACTTTGAGATAATCAAAATGCAATCAGTGGAGCAATAGGTTTGCTAAGCTTAGGCTAGCTGGGATCTACCCAAGGCTTCCTGACAGCTTTCTCTGATAACACAGCCCATTTTCTAAATAAAAGAAATGCAGGATTTCAGTAACATAAGAGGTGAAATTATTATGAAACATAGGGAAAAGAGGGACCACCACTGGGATACCAGGGTGACTGAAGAACTTGGAAAGGATGGAAAAATGGAAATCAGAAAAAAGGAGTCTAGCAAGGGTTGCAAGTGGTGACTCTCCGTGATTTTGCTGGTTTCTAAGTGACATAAACAGAAATAGTATATGGCCACAAAATCTGCTAATGGCAACTCTGGAACACACCGTCAGGTACAGAGAATAACCGTGTGGGAATAAAGGAAAATGTGATAAAGCTTGACAATACAGAGTCCCAAGGCATCCACTACAGCGCAAATTAACAAAAATGTCTACCAGCTACAAGGATCTTTAACTGAAGATTACCAAGAAGAAATACTTGGGTATATGGGTTAATCCCACACACCCATCCCACACGACTCAGAGGAACCAGTGAGCTGCACTGATAGAAGAAGTTATTTCAACTCCTGGACAGATCAGCTGAGTGTTTCCACCACCAACAGGAAAACGCAAACCCCAGTTGCAAAGTGAAGATGAATTCTCCACCTGGACTAATCTGTAAATCTCTGCCCTAAAGAGATGTATTTGAACTTAGCTTCCCGCAGGGAGAGGCAGCTGGAACAGCTACAAAAATGTTCATAAAATTTCATAAATGAGGTGTCTAGACAAGATCAGTTTGCTTAGACTTAGGAAAGGAAAATAGGCGTGTTTATGCAGGGGAGGGATGACTCTTCTTTCTAAGCACATCAAGGAGATAAACACGAGGGAGGGAAAAGAAATATTTAACCAAGGAGGCTGACACAGGGAGGAATGCACAGACTGCAAATTAAGAGAGATTTATTAAGACACCGTGAGGAAAGGCGGATTTTGAGTTTATGGGATGGGTGACACGATGAACCTGTTCACCACAGCTGATGACTCAGTGACTCAAAAGGACCCAGTGAGTTTTACACCTATTTTTTTTTTCTGCTTTTGTTTTTATCCCTTGAAAAATCAAAGTAAGGCAAATACAGCCTCAAGGGGGGGGGTTCATCTCACTTCAGCCAAACTAGACCACAGAGGGGTTTGCATCTGAGCTAGTCACACTGGTGTCACTACAGTTAGTCAAGGGTGAGAAATAGAAGTTTAAGGGCAGAATGACTCCTCAGACCTACTTTGGAGGTGCATTTTAGAACATGAGAAGCCATGCCCCAAATGTGCCTGTATCTCCCTGGGGACAATGCCTGGCCCTGTGTTTCATCAGGTGAACCATGCTTAGCACATTTTGAAATACAGTCCAAATACTTTATTTAAAAATGCGTGGGCAAAAGTTCCCTTACTTTTCTCTCACAGAAGTAACTAC
>VYZQ01060549.1:0-14031 GCA_013400655.1 Mystacornis crossleyi
AAAAAAAACCCAAAACCAAAGAGAGCTGCCAGGCAGCTACAGCTGTGGGGAGTGGGTCTCTCCCTTTATGAGGCACCCTCCTGCACTAGGAACTCGCTCCACCACTTCCACATAACTAGTATGCATTTATTTTTGAGTCTTAACTACAAACCATTAAATCAGGTCTTAGTGGGAAACCTTACACTGACTGTCCAGAAGCATGTCCATACCAACCTGTGTAGCTCATGGTTGATTCATAACTCTTTGAAGAAAAAATGAATTATTGGATTTGAGCAGTCTCAGCATTCTTAATAAAACCAGGAGTGAGTACCTCTTTTGGGAAGTTGTCCAATCTGCATCCATTCTTCACTTTTTCTTCTTCCTGGCCAGTGGTTACCTACAGTCAGGTCACCACCAGTCTTTAATAGTTGCTCAAGTGTGGGTAGTGATCTAAAGCTGAGCTGACCTAAGCCATAAGTCTGCTGTCCTTTCACACAGTCAGTCTGATGAATGACCTGCACATTATGGTAGTGAAAGTGAGCATGAGGTAAGATTTGCTAAGTGTGAGAGTTCATGGACACAGGCAGGAAGAAAGCATTATAGGAGGCTAGAGAAGCATTGAAGGAAGGAATGCACTTCCCAGAACAGAGCTGCTGAAGGTCTAAGAAAAAAGACAGTTTGGAGAGTAGACTTTCCAAAATGGGGTGATTTACATCTTTAAAAAGCAAGATGCCCTCTGTTTTATAGCTTTAAAAAATACATATGCAACCAAAGTATTGCTAATGCATACTGGCCCCATTAATAACGTGGTTAACAACTACTATGTGTTTCTTCTCTTTTATCTAGGGAGAGAACTCTGTGCAGGAGGGTATTTTAAAATAAAAATGCATGGGCATAAACACATTCTGCTGGATATTAATGCAGGAGAAAGCTAATTGAGAAACAGTCTTTTCTTTTGCATGGCTCAGATTCGTGAAAATATGCAATTTTTGTAGAAAAGTTCATTCTAGTGTTTGGCAGAGGCAGAAAAAAGGTTTTTCTCACATGCATATGAAATATACATTTAAATCTTAGAGTATGCTTATCAGAGAAGAAACAACTTTACCCTCTAAAGCAAAACAATTTTACATACCTAAAATATAGTCATATAAAGGCTTTGATTTACTACCATATGGAAACTCCAGCAGAGAATGGCCCAAGGCACATGCAGAAAATGTCCTGTGTTGGTACTGGCACTTTTTAAAAAAATAGTTTTCAAAATATGACTGCATTGCTTTGCTAGGGAAGGGCAGAATCTTCAAGGTTTGGGCACAAATACTGTCCATGGCTTACAGATGCTGCTCTGTAAAAGAGTGCAGTAACGATGAAGAATCCAGGGGAACTAAATACAGAAATGAAATGGCCCATACTGAATAGCCATGAAGAGGATGGCTTTGTTCAAGGAAGCTCTTCTTCAGGCTCTCTGCCCACCAGCATGAAGTCTGGGTTAAGTTTGCAGCACTCTGCCATCTGCTTATCGCCTGTGTGTGTGCCCTTGCTGTCCAGCCAGCTCTCCCTGTCTCCCTGGGTGTGCTTACAAACAGAAGTGCTCCACCTGGCACTTCACCTTGAAGGAGAAGTGCATCAGTTCCTATTAAGTTTGAGCAGCGCTGAAGTGGTTTTAGTGCAAAGCCAAGGTGCGCCTTTGAGTGAGAGAGCATTACTTCATGGTCTAGCACTGAATGAAGATCTTGTGGAAAGTGACTCGATGTCTTGCTTTTCCAAATTTAAGACAGGACTAATCGCTGCTGTTAATCCGTTCCAATACAATTGCTTGGCCACAACTCAGGACACTCTAGGCAAACAATACTATCTGTAACTACCTATAATATAAGCTGAGGCTTGCCTTCTCCGTAAGGTTACTTATGATTGAAAGAATGGTTTTAAAGAAGCACCAGGATATCCAGATTTTATCTTTTCAGTATCAGCCTAATTAAAGATTTGAAGGAACAAGACAATATTCTTCCCCCAAAGAAGTATTAATTACATTAGACAATCTGCTGTTCTAAATAGCTATTTTAATGCAGAATTGTCTATTTTCAGAGATGTCTGGTAGAAGGATTTTATCGGTCTCTAGTGCAGCCTCAGCATATTGGAGTAATTTATTATGGTTCTTTCTATCCATATCAGCATCTGGTTTTGGACATAAGCATTAAAGTCTGCCTTTCTTTGTACAGGGGTGGTTCCTTCCAGGAAAAAAGAGAGATGCTACAATTCTAGAAAGGGTTGAACGTTGAATACCCACGATAAAATGCAGCAAGGAAGATTAATCAGTTCCTAGACTCTGTTTTCTGGAAGTTTTTCTTCATCAGGTTTTGGTGTTTGATGGAGAGAAGAGTTTTCTTGTCTTTTTCTGATTCTGATATTAAGAACAACTCAAATCACAGGAAAAGAGAGCAAAAACTATTCCTGTCTGGATTATAAAGCCTGTAAATCTCGACACTCAATATGCAGTTCAAGTAAAAATGTGTCCAGAGATCTCACAGACACTTATTTCTGAAAGAAAAAGGTAAGCTTGTGAGGAAAAGAGCTTCTTTGACCTTGCTAATGCAGTACTACTTAACAAATGCTGAAATATCGTAAAGCCAGGTATGTTTCTATTTGGTATGCAGTTCCTAACTGCCAAAAAGTATCCTATACCAACACTGTAGTCTTATAAAGGAGCGTAAAATCAGTGTTAAGTTTGGCTCTAGCTTCAGGTTTCAGAGAAATACATTTGAATTATTGTATCCTGTGTATTAGAATTTTAAAGTGAGGAAGTACGACTGGGTCTATCATATAATCAGCCTCTTCAGTGAATGAACCAAACTGCCACAGTGTCTTGTGTGGGAAGCAGCCAGGTATCCCTCATAGGTGACATGTCTGCTGCTTTTAAGGGTGGTTAGGTGGTGAATCATTCACTGGTTGTCTCACACAGCAATCTCAGCAGTGTTGCTATCATAAATAGTAAATGGCTGCTTAGGTCCATGTGTATGTATTGACTTGTTGGAGTTAGATATCTGACATATGATTTCCTTTCCTCCAGTAGACTAATTTACTGAGGACTAGGGATTATGCCTTAAAAGCCCAAAGGGGGAATAATAGTTTGGATTTCCAAATGCAGTTGAAAGGATGGGTCCTGCTGGGTACCTCTGCCAGCAGAGCCCTCAGAACTGGAGGAGCTACAGCAAAGTAGCAGTGACATGCCAGAAGTGTGATTACATAACAGTAACATAAGTAACAATAATTATATAATAAAACCCGTACACTATCATGCTTCCATATTCCAGAATAATACTTCCACTCTAAGAACTATAATTCCATACTAAAATCAGTGTTGCCCAACAACACGAACATGAAAATATCCAGACAAAAATACTAAGGTTAATTGAGTCTAAAAATGTGTGAGGAGAGTAACTGAGTGGGCCATATGATGACAAGTGAAATTTGATTTCAGTAACTGTAATTCCACTGTAAAAACAGTGGAACTGCTTAGACATTTTCTCAGAGTCATAATTAGTTCATTGTAATGATCTGGGAATTGCTTTGACAGTGAAGTCCAAAATTTTGTTCAATGGTGTGCAACAGTGAAAAATAATACACTAAATATATGGAAGAGGATGAATAATAGATAAAACACATTAACAGATCTTCTAAAATATGCAATATTAGTCATCCTAACTAAAAAAGGATGCTTTAGAGTTTCTATGTCATATGAAAAAGAGCTTAATAAGATTGGGACTGTCTACCAAAGAGAAAAGAGGAAAATAAGGTTGTAAACACACAGATGCATAGTAATGATTGGTGCTGCCAAAGGAGATGTGGAAGATTCAATCCTCTTTTTCTTCCCTAAAATAAAAATAATGTATGTTCAATGAGACTTAAAAACAAGATTTCTAAAACTGAGAAAGAAAGTTCTTCACACAGTGTCTAGTTAGCAATTACACTGAACTGTGGAAAGCTTGCAAGAGTCAAAACCCCCTGACATTTATGGGAATAACAAAAGTTTTCAATTAGTGAGAGTATAAGAGTTATGAGCTACATATAACTGTTTGTTTCAAGTTACTACTCATTATGAATCACGGCTGAAATTTTCTAGTGTGACAGATGAACTTTCAGATGTGCACTACACATTTTTGGCATCCACCTCTGAAAGTATGTGGGCCAGTCATTGTTTTAAACAAGCTGCTGGACAAGAGGAGTTACAAGTCTTATCAGTGATAGTGGTTCCTACATTCCTGAGGTGGGCAAGTACTGATTTTTGGGAGGCAGAACTAAAACTGGAATTGTTTATTGAAGAGGAATAAGTACCATCAAGCCTCATCTTGTTAAGTAGCTGTTGTTAAGCAGCAGCCATTCATCCTGCCATTTTGGAACTGACCCTGCCCTATTTCCTTATTTTTGCCAATTTGATACATGTTTCCATGGGAACAGAAGCAAGACCAGCCACCAGCTGAGTCAATCTCAGCTGCTGGCTCCCAGTTCTCAGGTTTTGTTCTGTTTCCTTGGAAACTGATGTCAAATGAAAGAGAGAAGTAAACCAGCTTTTACTCTTTAGTGTTTACTCTTTCTTTGGACCTGCATTAGATCTTCTGGGCTGGTGGAAGGTTTACAGATGACTTTAATGGCCACTCATTTTCCTTCTCTCTGCAGCATCTGCCAGCCACCGGAGTGTCCCAGCAGATGCAAGTAAGAGTTCTCAGTTTCAGCTTCTCCTGGAGGGCCGCCTGCTGAGAGCTACAATGGCAGGGTTTGAAAGCAGGCTACAGATTTCAGGAGACATTTGGCTCCCACAGTCTGTAATATTTCAAATTGGAAGGAAAGAAATTAAATTTATTTAAAAAATAGTAGGGGAAACAGATGGGCGTAATGATATTTAGAGAACAAATTGACTAACAAGCTCTGACCTGCATTAGGCTGAACACCCCCAGAAACTACTTCAGCCAATTAAATTCTTCATTTCATATCACACATTTAACAAAGTTCTCTCTAATCCAGCTGTTAGCTGACAGAACAGCACAATGTAAACAAAACCCCATAAACACAACTGCTTATGCATATATGCATATGCAGAAAGAGAAAAGAAAATGATCTGATTTTTCCAAAATGTCAAAGAATCTACATAAATCTACTTGAGCGCATGAATTTGAACTAGACATCTTCGACAATTCCATAGTTATGTTACTCCCATATTATCATGTGAATACAAACACCTACCCCTGCCCCAGCCCACCCCACACTCTCCTGTGTATAATTTTGGACCAAAGGATTTACCAGTCCCTACAACAGCAGCATTATTGATGAAAATGGATATTAAAGAAAAAAAGATCTACATCTTTGCAGTTGAATCCAAATTTTCACATGACTTTCATTAAAAAATGTAGAGACAAAGCAATTTTACATGAAAAAAACTCTGTCCTAAGGAAAAGTTTTATATTTGATGGCCACAGGTTACTTAGTTAACTAGTCCATCAGGGTATAGCACCATGCTCACCTTGGACTTACCCACATAATATGCGCACTCCTTCCTGAGTATTCTTCACATCACATCTCAGTTATTTTTGCCCAACTCTCACTTATAATTGGCCTTGCATTACATTATTGTAAGTAACTTTTAGAATTGCGTATCTATAGATAGTTGAATTCATGTACAGTCCAAATAACAGCTCAATAGTATGAATTTCTTCAGGTTCTAGAAGCAGAAAATACAATCAGATACCCAGGAGCAGTATTTATTTCTCCAGTCCTGTTGCACTTACATCCATTTGCTGAGGACATACTCACATATCTGGGTGATCAGAGAGCTATGTCAAGCCAGCTAACGTGATTTTGTTCTGGGTTAGTGCGTTGGTTTAACATAGCCTGGTTTCTAGTGGGCGGGAGAAAAGTTGCTCGAAACTTCTACAGTATCCAGCACAGAGCCACTCGCTGAAGGCTCTGACAATGGGCAGGTTACCAGCCCAATTAGACAAGTTGGTAATGCCTCTGTGATGACATATATAAGAAAGGAAAAACTGCGGGAAGTTCTCTTTCTTCTCCCGAGCAGTGGTGACGTGGCTGCTGGGGCCCATCCTGGCGGGGGCCACCAGGGCCGTGTGGCCAGGACCCTCCCGAAGCTGGGGTTTTCCTGAGGCCAGGGCCCTCTCGAGGCTGGGACCATGTGGCTGGGGCCACCCGTGTGGTGCCGGCAGGGACCTCCTGTCCAGCAGCGAAAACATGGCGAACAATTCCCCGTCATGGAGCACAGATGAGATCAACCTTTTCAGCACAGCGAAGTTCTATAAGAACTTTTCAGTTGATAGAACTTGAGAACAATAATACCTACGGACAGCAATTTTCTTCCGAGTCAGAGAAAAAGAAGTGAGGACACGTGAGGAGAAGCAACATGGTGGGACTGAAGTTAGTGAAAAGAAGGAGAGAGAGGAGGTGCTCCAAGTGTTAGAGCTGAGATTTTTCTACAAGCTGTGGTGAGGACTATAATACAACAATTTCCCTGTAATTCATGAGGTGCACGGGGGAATGCAGAGATCCACTCGCAGCCCATGAGGAAAAGTGCCCACACTGGAGCAAGTGGATGTTGAAAAGCTGTAATCTAGTCAAGAACTCAAACAGAGAGAGAGGATCCTTGCTTCCAGAGATAGAGAAAGAGAATCCTTGCTTCCAAACTAGAACAGCTTATCCTTAAAAGACTAAACCCCATGAACTAAAATGACCCACGCTGGACAACTGTGGGAAGACTGCTTGGCCCATGGGAGGGACTCACGATACAGCAGCTCGGGCAGGACTGCTATTTCGTGAAAATTAGAACCACGCTAGAGAAATTCACAGAGAACTGTCTCCCATGGGAAGGCCCCACAGCACAACAGAAAAAGAACTTCTTTCCCCGAATGAACTGAACAAAGATTCTTAGAAAGTGAAAGACTTACCAAAACCCCATGTTTTGTCTCCTTGTGCTGTCGGAGGAAAGAGGGAGGGGGCTGGGAAGAAAATAAGTGTTCTAAAAGTTTATTTTATTTCTTATTACCCTTTTTACTTTTAATTCTGTTAATAATAAATTTTCTTTATACTGCTTAAGTTTTGAACTTGTTTAAGTTGAAAAGTTTAACTTGCCCTAAAGTGTTTTTTCCCTAATCCTTATCTCAACTCATGAAGTCTTTGTTTTAATTTCCCCTCCTCTGCTCAGCTATAGCAGAGGAAAATACGTGAGTAGGTTTTTGGGGGTGCCTGGCACTTAGCCAGCTTCAAACCCCGACAGTTAGTTATTTAAATGAAAACCTTAGGCAATTTTAATTGTTTTAAGTCAGGCTTTTCTGTCTTATTCAAAAAGATGTAAGATGTACTCAATTTATTTAATCTGTTTATGGGTTTCCTCTAGCTGAACTAAAACTCAAATCTATAATTCCATCTTCCCTATATCAGAAAGACTTTACATCACAAACAAGACAACATTTAGGTTTGCTGCTGCAGCTGCAGTAAGGAAAGAGCATTTCACTTTATGCTGAGCTTCTCAACGTCTGTCCCGAATTCTTCACAATCAGCTCTCATTTATATTTTCCAACATAACTTGGTATAACCTCTTCCACTGAACAATACAGGTACCAGCACAAAGACTGAGACTTGTCCTGAAGGACTCTACTGGCTACATCCCTCCTTACTAGAAAATGAACTTTTCTTTCTTTCTTAGTTCTGTTTCCTTATTCTAAAGAACTTCATAACCATTTGAGGGGTTCTCTCTTAATCCATTTCTATTTCCTTTCCGTGAGAGCCTTTGATGAAAAAAATTGATGAGTCCTTTTTTTGAGACCTGGCTGGCTGTGTCAGCTTCTATTCATGTCTGCTGGCTTCCTCAAAGGACTTCGCTAAGTTTTAATGACTTGTTCCTTCACAAGTGCAATGTCTACTCCTCCTCAGTGTAGCATATCAGTTTCTAATTCTACTCCTGAGTATATTTTTTATAAGTTGGCTTACTACATTGACTTAAAAATTTCAGGTTTCTACTTTGTCTTGAAAACATGGCAAGATATTTGCAACATTTTGCTCAGATATCAAAGCAGTTCTGAGCTAATGATTACATACTGTTATCAGTAGTTTGGCTATTACTCTTTTGAATTGCTTTAGAAAGCCTGGGACAATAGAATCTTTCCATATTGATTTATTTCTGATCAGTTTCTCTATTCCTACCAGCAACTCCAGTCACTCTTTAGTGAGTTCATCAAAAGGGTTCTAGCACAGCAATCTCCACAAATCTTTCCACTAAAATTTTGCTGAACAAAGCAGTGAAGCAATCATTTCATCATTCTACATAGCCCTATTTCTGTAATGATCTTCTATTCTGCTTAAATATTATTCCCAAGAATCTGTGGCAAACTTTCTGCTACCAGTATTTACAGAGAGATTTCTTATTTATTTTCCATTCATTGTAAGATTTTTTTAGACTGCTTTATTGTCTTCTCCATTTAACTTACCAGACTTTATGATTCTGTCTATTTTCCCCTTTTGGATACAATTTTACTTTTTTGAAGGACGTCTTCCTGCTGTTTTGTCATGCTGAATCTTTTCTTTTTCAAGTCTTACTTGATGTGTTGTATGAATTTACTCTGTGTCTCAAATCTGAAGTTCTTAATAGTCTCTAGACTACCTGCAAAGATTTAACTCTCTACAGTTTTCTCTTTAGCCTCTCTTTAAGAGGCCTCTTCAATTTAATGTTGTTCTGCTTTCTGAAGTTGAGTACCACTCTACGGATCTTTTTTGGTTGTTGCTTCTTCAAAGCTATCAAAACTAAGAACAATGCATTTGCAGCTACAGAAAACCCTTTCAGATAGCAAGACTTTGGAACAGATTCTGTGTGCTATTCAGAATGGAATCAAGGGTTAATTCTCTGTCTGTGGGTTCTCTAATCTGTTGAATTGCAAATTATTTACTCTGAGCAGCAATTTGTTCAGTTTACATAGCCATTTTTTTGGTTTTGCAGTGTTTCTGAGTCCCTCAACAGATCAGTTAAGCCTGGCCTTCTGGCTTGCTGTGTAGTAATGTGTGTCTGGCAGCACTGTTATACACTTGGAATACACGGGAATTCTTTCTCAGTCACTGAAATTCTTAATTTGGTAATATGAATTGACTTTTCTTTAACATACTGCACTACTCTGACATTGGCATGGCCTACTAATCTTTCCTGCATATTGGTATGTTTTTTATTGAAATGTCCTCATATAAGGTTTCCTATTGGTTTCTGCATTTTATATCTATATCAATGCTAGAAGCCCAAATAGGATGTGTCTCATTGATCTCTTTTTCTCTTCTGTGTCCTCTAAAATGGCACCTCGTTCAGATTTTTTCCTCTATTTCACATTTATTACCATTCCAGGACAATTCAGAGTGAAACTTTAAATAGTGGTTTTTAAGATATCAGAATGAAGTTGATTTTTAAATACTGATAATGCTATCATAAGAATGCAGAAGAGGAAACATCCCAGAAATAACTACTTAATTGGTACTGAGACACCAAGGAATGCAAAGGCTGCTGCCCTGGATAAACATGTTTTAAAATTCTACAAGAGATATTGGCATCCAATATGCAAGGTACTACTTTTATTGAATCTAACACTAATGCAAGATCTTTTTACCTTGGGAATTGTAAAATGTAGTCCATTTCCTCTACAAGTTATTATTTATTAAACATTATCACTGTCTACCTCCAAGGCCACAGATATCCAGTCTGTTTCATAGATACTTGTGTAGGGAGAAGATAAGCCAGCCAGAGGCTTTCAAACTAAACACTAGAGAGTTACTACACCATAGAATCACAGAATATTTAGAGTTGGAAGGGACCCACAAGGATCATCGAGTCCGGCTCTTAAGCGAATGGCCCATACAGGGACTGAACACACGACCTTGGCGTTATTAGTATCATGCTCTGACCAACTGAGCTAATTATGAGCAAGAGGTGAGTGTGAGTGCATGTGTACACACAGATCCCTTCAGCTGTACTAAGTACATAATTGAATTATGATATGGCTATTGCACTGACTCCACTTTCTAAAGGATTTTGCTATTTCGGACTGTGGTTTCATTCCAACGCAGCTGAGCAACTGAAATTAGAGCAAGCTGGTTTCCTAAGTACTGTCTTGTGGCTGGATTCTCTTCGGCTAAGAGTAAAGCTCCCCTGTAGTGGGTCATTTCAAATATCTGTCTTTAGACAAAGGGATAAACTCACTCTGTCACCCTTCTCTTAGACAAGACACGACCAGAACCTCCTCTCCACACAGCTGGGTGTTTCCAGAAAATCTGTGCTATGTCCTTAAGAGTTGTATCTGCTCAAGTCTGTCAGATTTGACCAAAACAGGCAATGTTTGTTAGGCAGTAGCAAAAAACTACACAGAGCACCCTAGCACATAAACATTGTCTTCTTAAGAAAGTTGGTTAAAAAAAAAAAATGGTAGAGCCTTGAAAAGCTCTTCTACAGCCGTATCCAAAGAAGCACTGTGATTCCTCATGGGCAGTAGAGCCCAAGAGCCCAGCCAGTGAGACAGTGAAGGAAGGATGCACTCCAGTTCCTGTGACTGGGAGAAACAGTCTGGCAGGAACCTAGTTCAGATCTGAGCAGAACTGCAGAGCTTTTTGATTACAACAAGAAAAATGTGAATTATTATGAGAAAAGCAAATTCCTAGTTCAGCCTAGGAAGAATTTAGTGACTAAAATGTGATTGGTCTCTTCACTGGTCTGAATAATTAGAAAAAGGAGAAATGTTACAGCCAGTGCAACCAGGAAAGCAGATGAATAGAGATAACATTATGGATTAATTCCCTTTTTTCTTACACTGCTGCTTGAAGTTGAGAGGCCCCTTTTGTCACCGCATGGTTTTACATTATGTGAAAATCAAGCCTACAGTATTCTTAGGAAATGTACATAGGGACACCCTTACAGTTCTTCTGCAGATCAGCATACGGTTATGGAAGTTTTAAAGTCATCCCTGCCTTGGTCTTTAACCCATTTGCTTTTATCCAGCAATTTTTTTGTCTATATACCATAAACTACTTTCTCTGCCAATGATTGGAGGATCTGGATGCTTTACAGTTCAGTCATTAAAACTTTTAACATGGTGTCTTATGGCAGCCATAGCTGTGCTTTTCCTAAAGAAACCAAATCTGTGGGTCAGGATGCCAGAAACCAGTCTGAAAACTGACAGACCCAACATCCCACACAATTTCTGCCTTCTGTAAGGTGTGGAGAGTCCCCACAAATGCCTTCACTTCTCTTTATATTTTTAGATTTAGACTGCCTATCCTCAGTTTATAATGCATGGATTGCATGGACTTTGCAAACAGCTCCAGAAAAGGAGCCTGGATTTTTAAGTTCTGGGTTTAAGAACTCTTTAAAAAGTTCTTGATAATTTACTGCTGTTCTTTCACTGAAATGAACTATTTTGTGAATAACAGCAATGAGCACAGGACATTACCAGTCTTTAGGCTTCTTGTCTTGGTTCCTTTGAATGACGTGTTTATGAAGACACAACTAAGAGAGGGCCACCTGATAGAAGCCAAATGTAGAACTATCACGTAGGAAGCTGATGAGTATTCATAAACAGAACTCAAATGGTTCATTAGCTGGAATGACTGATTGCATTCATGACTTTGGAGCCTACATTTAGTTTAATCTTTATCACTTGGATTAACATTGACTGACAGAAATAATCCCTTTAAAATTATTTCACAGAATCAAGTGGGACAAGAAATATCCACTACAAAATATTCCTGAAATAAAACAGAAACTTGCCACCAGTAGTGTTTACTATGTGGCAAGTATTTTTCAAACACAGAAAACATAATTTGTGCTCAATCAAGCTCAACTAAAGAATTCACCATTGCACTTTGAAAACCTAAAAATTAAAAAAAACCCCACAACAACAACATAAACAACAACAACAACAATAATAGCAGCAAAGACAATTGTAGTTTACTTTTACACAGGACTTGAAGAGGTATGCTTCAGGAAAGAAAATTGCAGTCCACCTCACTGCTTTTATAATAACATATTTTATGCACATACAATAGTTTAATGACTATATTTGCTAGCACAATATTTTTATTTCCTTCCCACCCCAAATCCATTAGCTTAAAAAATATTCTGCACAACTTACAGTAATAGCTAAGAGCTCTAACAGTAAGTTCAAGTCAATTCTATGCTGAGGGATCAAAATATTAAACATTATCATGTGTGCATTCAGGGAATGTCACTTTTCATGGGCTTATGTAATTCCAGGAGAATTTCAGTTCTTATACAAAGTTCAGGCAACTGGTGTGCAGCCCCATTGTCTGGAAAGCCCCAAATGTGGAAAAAACACATTAAGTTTTTAGTGTTACATGTTAGATGATCAAGCAATATACACTGAAAAGTTCAGATGGAAATTGCAGTAATTTAAAACTACAATAAACATTATTTTTCAAATATTTGGTATTTATGGTTTAACTTCACAGTTACTGCTGCTGTCTAGGGACATTTTACTCAAGTGAATCTAATAGATATCAGGATCTTTAGTTACAACTAAAGAAAAAAGTAAAATTCCTTCTGTCTGATATTATTTTAATTGTGTTTTGTAACTATTTGTCATAATATATTTGTGTTTAGATGAGCAGAGAAACTGTTAACAATACTGACAACTGAAATACCAGTTACCATACAGTTGGAGCAAAATGAAATAAACAAGGCTCTCAACAAGCTGCTATGGCTTCAAGCTATGCACACATAGACCAGAAGTGTCTCCAGAAGACAAATTTCAGTTACATTTTCAATTTTTTATTGACAACTGTATTAGCTGGAAAGTCTCTCAGACTCTAGGGAATGACTGAGAGAAATCTTTTCAGACTCTTAAAACTATTTCTTCAAAGGCATCCCTTGCAGTTTAAGAGGCATTGTTCTAGGATATCTTCTACAAATTATATTCAAATAAAAAGTAAAATCTTCTCATAATAAAATTCAGAGCTACACTGCAAAGTAGGAACAAAGTAAAAGCAGTGGAGTAAAATAGTACATCTTTTCTTGCAAATGTTAACACCAGAAGAGAAAACTACTGTTGTTTTTCTTACTGATTGCCAAGTATTGGAGAAGAGTAACACTTCTAAATTGTCCTCATACAATGTAGTTTTCAGATATCACCAGTTTCCATGTTGGAGGCAATAAACTCTCAAACACTGCAAATCTACATACAGATAGATGTTTTTTTCCTAGGTATGAGTTGTTGCTGCCATGTTTCTTGCTGTCAGTTTGTCCAGAAAGCTCTATTTCACCTCCACTTCTAGAAACTAACCGGAGTGCTGGAAAGTGTCTACAGTGGGCATTAAGCTATTACCTCCTGCCTATCAAAATCACTCACGTGACCTTTATTAAAAGAGGAACAATCAGTATGGGTGCATGCACATAAAATTACTGAGAATAAATATAGCAATAGGTAACATAATTCCTGACCACATCGCCACAAAGAATGCAGTCTAAGCAGTGACCTCTCCTGCACTTATCTTGAATGAGCTCTTACTGAAATCCACTAATGGGTTCTGATAATCTATTATTTATTGCAAAAGACTCTAATAGAGAGTCTTAGCAGAGGACTCTCCTGTGTTTACAACCCTTGCAAATAAAATCTCTCACAAGTGACAGAAATGTGGCACCTGCACCTACATACACAATTCCTTTTATTTGCAGTTGTTTCTTTTCTATTTAGTTTTAAAAACCAGAACCGTTCCTCCCCCAAAATAGACAGCTTTACTTGTTTTCATTTTATCTAGTGCATCTTTAGCTTGATCTTATGGAAAGCTGTAGATACTGATATGTAACCATGAGTATTACTTGGGCTTGAGGACATACCTCCATGTTATACTTTTCCACTGTCCTCCTCAAAGGATCCACAACCTGCCAGCAAATCAGGATGCAAAGATCAATCAGTAGCATCCCTCCAACTATCCCCAGTAGCTTCTGGTCTTTCCACTTTGTAATAAGTCATACATTAAATGCACTAGCTAAGGATGTGCATTTAATGTAAA
>VYZQ01060550.1:16671-33989 GCA_013400655.1 Mystacornis crossleyi
GCCTCGGCGAGGGCTGTGCTGGATGCAAAGGTCTCTCATCGGCTCCCGCCGGTCCCGGCGGTTCCATGACTTCATCTCGGCCCCGCGGCCTCAGCCAGAGGCTGCCTGCGGAGCAGGGACAGCTCGGCCCTGGCAGGGGAGGGCCGGCCCCGCGCTGGCGCACTGAGGGGTCGAGGAGGAGGGCCTGACCCAGACCCGGGCCTGGGGGGCCTTGGGGCCCCCCATCCTTGACCACCCCTCAGGCCTTGGGCCCAGAAGACAAAGAGGAAATTCCCATCCTGCCTGGGTTTTTTACATGCAAAACTTCAAAAGCGACTGGCTCAGAAACTTGTCAATCACTCAGGTTCAACCTATGACAGAAACAAAAAAATAACTTTTTTTTTTAATTGAAAATAAACACATACCAAAGGTGATGTGGTAATACTCCCTGCCTAAAATAAGATGCAGCTGAACGTCACCAGTTTACTATTTACATGTTTCTTTTTTAGCTATATGAATCTCTCATATATCTACAAAAATAAAGCTGCAGCTGTGAATGCAGTGAACTATCCTACCATGTAATTGCAATATTGCCATGGGTATGCAAAGCCTTGGGAATCTGATGGGAGTTGTTTCCTGATATCAGTTGTTGCACTTTTATTCTGAGGTTTGGTATGACAGTGTTAAAGGATTGAAAGAGGTGTTTGTCACCATAAGCAACTCCTCCAAGTGCTAAACTATCAGGTGACAGTAAAGTATTCTTACACATGAAATATGTGACTTTGAACTTCTGTAAAGGCTAGCTGCAGAAGAAAGGATGGCACAGTAAGTTTTTGACAAAGTTTTATGCAAAATGGGTTCAAACGGCTAGACTTTTGGAATAGATTGTAACTGTGTTGGGTGCCTTAAACATCTGGGTGTTGAACTCTTATTTGAGCCTCTGATCAATAGCACAAGCTACAGATATATTTCAGCATGTGCTTCTGCCATGAAAAGTGGAAGCAGTGGGAATGAGGTCTCAGTCCTTTAAGTGTTTTTTTTTCCATTTTTCTCTATATATGAAAGTGTCAAAAATAGAATAGCCACACTAAATATACAATTATAATTTATTGATGTTTGCAGTTAAAGGCAGTATTCAACAAGTCAGTGTGCAGCAGTCATTACTGCCAATAAATGAGTCGGGATTCAGTACAGAACCCTCTATATAAAAATATTAAAATTGAAGATTATATTGAAATCATGGACTCTAATGTGGTAACTGTAGGTAAGCAATTATTTACAATGATAGAACCATATTTATGGATTTACCTCATCCCACTGATATAAATCAAGTGTATTACCTCCATTGCTCTCTCCTATCTGGATCTCCTCAGAGTAAAAGAGAGGTTCTGTACTTATGGAGAAATTATGTTTCTTACAATAATGATATTGCAAATTCATTTGGTAATGCCCTTCTGCATATTTTAATTCACCCATAAGAAAAGTATAACTAAATCTACAGGCTGTTCATATTTTGATTTTGTTTGATATTATTAGCAAAGCTGCGTGTTTATGGACAAATTCCACCGTGTTTCTTGTGTCTTCTGAATTGGTACCACAGTAAGTTAAAAACGATCTATATCAAATATGAATGAGTCATTGGCATGTTGAAATTTTGGAGTACAGTGATGAGCCCAAAATAAAGAAATTAGTAGAATTGAATGTAGACACTATTTTAAAACAAATTTCAGGATTTCTTTTGGGGGTTTTATTGAAAAGAAAAAATAGATATGGTATTTTCAAAAATACTAGAATAGTATTTTCTTGATATTGTTATTTTGTAACTATTAAACCTTTCAAACATGAAACATTTTTGTGATCACTCCTGCAGCTCTAAATCACTGCTTTAGTTCTGCTAAAAGAGTCAATTTTCTAAGAAGAAATGAAAGCAGTTTTAAGAAAACTTAGTCTTACAAAACTAAGACTGGAATTTTCCATCTCCACCCAGTCACAGATCATCATTAAACTCACAGGAATCAGAGAAAAAGTTGCTTTTTTTGTTTTTTGCCTCCACTGTTGCTGATATATTGCTGAGGATCTCCTCATGATATCAGAGTTTTTCTCTGGGTGTTGTGTGTTACTTTTGTAGAACTATGTGGGCACAAAAGTATGAATCATGCTGACTTCAGGTCATCATTTGCCAAACGGAGCTAGACTTTGCCACGAATTGTTGATTTGTGTTGGGAGTTATTGCTGTGTGAATAAAGCTGGGGCATTCATAGGCTGACTGACTAATGGGGAATATACACTGTCAAATAAGGAATATTTGATGAAAGCTGTACACAGAGTTGCGTGAATAATGATATTTTTTGGTTCTGAGGCCAACCAAAACGATTTGTTTGAAAAATGCTGAAGCAAAACAGTGACAGAAAAATTAAAAATATCTTTTTCCTGACCAAAAATGTTTTCCATATGAAACGCAGACCTGTGATTTTTTTGAAACCTGTTCTTCCTCCCTGTTTTTGTTTTTCAGAACACTGATTTCTTGCTAGATAAAAAAGTTCTGCCTAGCAATGTTCAATGCCTATAGAGCTAGAAAAGCCTTTATTTATTCAGGACATTAACTAACCATACACAGTAATAATAGATACTGCTAGATATAGTTCTTTTAAAGCTGGTGAAGAATTCAGATTTTAGAGCCAAGTAACTCAGGGTTTTTTTGCTAAATCAATGTTTATACACAATAGATTCTTCAGCAACAGTCCTTGGATTCTTCTCTAATGAAATGTACATTCAACTAGAAGTTCGAAATGCAGAGGCTGGTTTTGCTGGCCCAGTAGATCTGTTTGGCCACCACATGAAAATGCATTCACTAAAGCCCCTCTTATTTTTACAATAAATTGACTGAAAATAATTCACACATCTATCTCTCATGGACCCCTTCGAGGCAAATATGAAGCCTACAGAGGACACTTATGATGACCAACTGGTTGGACAGTGCAGCTTGCCAGTCCTCAAGAGGCAATGAGGTTCTGTTTTATGTGGGCTGCCCTATTCGGTATCTTGATGACCTCTTCTTGTCGTGTTGACTGTATGAATCTTCCCTTATTCATACATTCATTCTTTTCAGCACATTTTCTGTTTTATTTTCCCTGGTTATAATATCTTGTCTAAATCCGAGCCACTCCTGCTTCTGTCTCCAACTCTCTACCTCTCATCCCTCTACTTCAGTCAGGGAACTGAATTTCTCTCTCTTCCTCTAAAATATCTAGTTCCTTCCTCCTTTCTGATTTTTCCCTTAAAACATCTGCTGTTTGTGGTATATGACACATTCTGGCCAGAATATTGCTATAATTTATTTCAATTATGTTTCATCAAAAAAGTGGCACAGCAGAAATACAGTTTGCAAGGGGATAAAATACTTTTTCAGCTTTTAGTTAAAATGTACCCAAAGTCATTTAATTCTCCATTTTTTTTAAGTGCTCAGACTTTTTAGAAAATGTAGATGTCAGAATACTAATGGCATGTGTGTTCATATTCTTAACTTTAATCCCCTTGGTTATTTCAGTTTCTTTCAGAACATGAAGTTGAAAATGTAAATAAACATAAAATAGTTGTCTTGAGATGGTTTTTCAGATATTTTTAGCATTCAGTCAACAGCTTAAAAGCATGTGGAAGGTCAAGTATGAAAATCTTTATGTCATGAAAGGACCTACTTAACATTTAAATTTTGCTCTTTAAAAAAATGGGGTTTTTTTTCAACTTATCACATTAACAATGTCATCTAAAATAAAGTCCTGTCTTTGGGTACCACTTAACACATTTTATAAAATGGATGTTTTATCAATAAATTTTCTAAAGACAGGAGCAAATTTCTCTAACATGCATTAAGAGGATTTTCACAGGCCAAAGTTCACACAGATGCTGCTGTGGAAGCAGTGGCACATGATGGCTGGATGTGCAAAATTAGCTTCATCATATGAGACAGCTCTCCACTCCTTCATGGCTAATCTGATATCAATGCAGCACTTAAGATGAACTCCATCTGTTTTCAAAATTGATGGTTACTTTTATTTACAAGTAGCCAGCTAAATATCTGCAAGATATTTACACCACAACGTGCTTGTGCAGCCTGGCCTCTCTAAACCTATCCTTGTGTCACTTTCAAGACCCAGAATTACTTCAGCTGCTACAAGATACCTCCAGGTATGCATCATTCTGGACAGCGAAAAAAACAGCACTTAATGCCGCTACCAGTGCTATGAAAACAAATTGTCCAGGGCTGAGTTCGGTTAGTGATGGAAACTGTCACTCTTTTGCCTCCACAGGACCCACCAATGAACAAAAACCAAAAGGATTTTTAGGATTTTGAGTGTAATGTGATGTTAATGAATGCACACTCTGTATGCATGTTTAACTGAGATCTAACACACAAGTTTCCCTGCTAGTCCTCTGCAGGACCTAGATGAGGACATATAGGAGCTGGCTCTGAATCCCCTTAGTTCAGGAATCAGGAAACAGCAATAATCTTAATTATTTTTTAATTAATCTTAATTAACAGCAATATTCTTAATTGTAAGAATATACTACAAACCCCATTGCAAATAGTTTTATAGAAATATCAGCATAGGTCTCCCTAAACTGTCCTTTACTTCTATACAACCTCCCTCTTCCTCATCTTGGTCAATATGAAATCCTGTTTTGTTTCCTGCCCTTTGTAGGTACCCCTTTGTCCTAAATTATTTTTACAGGTTCCGTGTGTGACTGCTGCTCTTTCCATAAACACAGCGCATTGTGTTTAATCAGGACAACTGACCTTCCATTTAGATTAAGGAAAATGAGGAAATAAGAGACAAATAAACTCCAGAGACAGACAAAGCACAGTGTTTGTCACTCATTCTGACAGCAGGTGTCTTGAGCCAGTCTGCCCTAAATAGGAGGAAGGATAAGATCCTTCCCACTTAAAGACAAAGAAAAGGAGCAGAGAACAGCATGAGCATCTCACATATATAATGTAAAATAAATGTGAAAAGTTAAGTCTGTCAAGTTGGCCTGCCTTAGAGGCGTATCCAACAGTACAGCATGAAATGTTCAGTGTGCAACCTGTAAATCTGAAATAGCTAGAGATGGGAAACCAGAGGGTGTTGTGGGGTGGGAAAAAAAGAGAGATGCTTACAGGTTATTTTAAAGAATGCAAAACTATCATGGCGATGTGTATTCAAATGGTGAAATATACACATCATTCCCTTATAAGAAAGATCTTGGGGTAAAAAAGGCGTTTCATCTATACCCCTAGATCTCTAATCCTGAGATTAGACAGTGCCCTGATTTTTGTCACAAAACACTTGCTAAATCATGGGAAACATATGCAGACACTGGTTACTAAACCATGAGGATTTGACTGACAAAGTGTTACTGTGGGTTCTGGAACTAGAAGACTAAAGTCCAGTTCTTAACCTAGTAAATTAAAAAAGGTGTTCTATGAAGTCAAAAGGACTACAGGTCAAAAATGTGTACAAGGCTCAGTAATTATTCAAATACAAGGTTTAAATCATACATAATTTTCATCCTAGCCTTCTAGGAATGGTTTCCATAACAAACTAAATAGACAGCTTGGAAGTCCCTTGACACTTATCAGCAAGTAATGTTTTGAAGTTAAGAAATAGAGAGCTGAAGTGGAATGGTGGAAAACTAAGCAAATTTGACCTTGAAAGGGAAATGAAAACATGTAAAGCAGAACGAAGAAAGGTGCTATGAAGAATTTATACATTGTTGATGGAATAGGAAATAAAAACAGTTAAGTATCATCTAAATCTAAGTCCAAAACTGAATTAATACTTTCCTGTAGTTCTTTGTGAGAAACTGTGGTGCATGCTAGACAGATATCATCACATCAGACTCTGAGGCTCTGAGGCAGGTAGCTGCTTTTCTGGATTAGTGAGGGAATTGCCAGTCTGTGTTACACAAAAATTTAATTTGTCAAATCAGCATCAACACCATATGATCAGACAAACAAGAATGTGGTGCTTATGTTTAAGAGACAGGAAGATGTGTTCCAAATAAACTGTAGA
The DNA here is from genome assembly GCA_013400655.1 of Mystacornis crossleyi. Lineage (NCBI taxonomy): Eukaryota > Metazoa > Chordata > Aves > Passeriformes > Timaliidae > Mystacornis > Mystacornis crossleyi. The sequence goes on from VYZQ01060550.1 coordinate 22,701, forward strand.
CTCATATCTCTCATTAAAGTAATAAAAAAAAGTCTTTGAAACATGTTTTAGGGATTTTAATAAAGCTTTAGATTTAAAAGAATGAAGGGATATGGTGAACCACACATTTTTTGAAAGTTTTATATGATCTTTGCTAGGTTTCTGCTCTTGTGAAATACTGGTTTTCCCGGTTTTAGAGAATAATGATGCAGCAGAACTAATCTACTTCAGAGAAGTTTTTGATATTGTACTGCATCAGAATTTCCTTATTCTAAAGCAGACAGATAAGGTGGACAAGAAACTGGTTCTTGTGGAGAAAAGACTCTTGCTTACATTGAAAGAGGATTTACTGGGCTGGAGAAAGACTACTAGAGGGAGTTCCTCAAAGATCAGTCTTGATACTAGACTGATCTAATATTTTCATTTATTATCTTGGCACATATAAAACATTTTAACAGCATTTTCTGATGACACAAAGTTATTAGACTTTTTCAAAGTAAAGGTGAATTGGAGGAGACACAAAGGAGTTGGATGACCTTGAAAGCTGGAGCAACGGTGATGGGATAAAGTACAGTAGTGCAAAGTCATACACTTGCAGACTAATGAAAAAAAGATTCCTCTATGAACTGGCGGATTATCCAATTCACTGAAAATAACAAAGGAATAAAAAAAAAAATAACTGAGGTAATACAGAGCAGAGAGAATATAGGCCATCATACAATGTATCTGCGGGAAAAAAATGAACATCCTAATCTTAGGAAATGGAGTCTGAGGCATTTCTGAGAGAGATAAGGAAAACTCTACCTAGAATGTCATGGGTAAATAAGCCATTCATGCTCAAAAAAGCACAATTTAAACTACTTTTTAAGAGGGGAGATCTGTAGGTAGATAGCAAACCTATCTTATATGACTGAATGAATTTAAGAAGTTCACTTTAGTAAGTGAAAGGTAAAAAAGAATGTGACTCATATCCAGGAACAGAAAAAAGCATTACATGTGTATAAGATAGTCAGCACTTGATGGAAGCCTAAAATTAGAGTCATGAAAGGAATAACTTCCCAAAATATTCTTAGAATATAAGAAAGTTTACTAGCTTTAAAATTCTGCATACACATAAGTGGTTGAAAAGACTTCATATCACAGAGATACTTAGATAAGAACAGGGGACTGGATGCAGTGAGCAGTACTTCGGTTTTGTGTTGGTTGTATATCAAGGAAAGCTTGGGAAATCATCTTACTAAAATGAAACTGACTTCGAAAGAAAGTGGAGTTGCTGAAATCCTGCACAGACAGATCATTTATAAAATTATATTAGAGGAATGCCCCTTAACATTTTTATCAACCTTCCAGTATAATATTAATAGGCATTGATTAATTACTCTAGTTTGCCACGTAGAGGTGTCTTAAGTTTCTGAGAGCATGATATCAGAGACGTAAACACACAGAACCATTTGGGTTGTAAGGCACCTTTAAAGATCATGTAGTTCAACCCCCTTGCCATTGGCAGGGACATTTTTTTACTAGATCAAGTCCCTTCATTTCAATAAAGTCGTTCCAATAAGAGAAAAATCATAAGAGACCAATGACATTTTCTGAGATGCAGAAAATTTGACCAAACTGAAGAATTAAATTTAGTTGTTCCAGAAAACAGAATACTGGCAAGAATCTAGCAAGTTTTCTTGAGATACAGAAAGAAGAGAGGAAATATTTGTTCTCCATTTTCCATGCTGGATAGCTTATGACAATATCATTTTGAAGTTTAGAAGGTAATTTCTAATGGTAAAAGTAGTTGAATACTGGAAGACATTAACCTAGAGTTCCGCAGAATCTCCTGTAGTGATATATCTTTAAGAAGAGGAGCAAACTCAAAATCTGTCAGAAACAACAGTTATAAAAGAACCTGGAAATGTAAGGAAGCACAGACCTGAGCTTTTATGACTCTTCAGAACTGATATTACTTTCTTTACCTTTATTTTCAGACTTTGAGTTGTATATTTTAAAAAACATTTTCATGTATGTATTCTGCAGAGTAGATACTGCCAAATAAGATTAAAAGAGATTTTCTGAAAACTGATAATTTTCCATTGTGAAACATTATTTGTCCTGTATTATGACAAGAACCAAAATTCAAATTAAATAAATGTAAGCTTATAATACCATCTTATTTTATATAAGATTATTTTGTACAGCTGGATGATACAATTTAAAATCGAATACATTAAATTCGTAGAATGATCACAAAAAGACAGCAATAGCAGGCTGTCCTTGTTCACTGAAATTGTCCATCTCATGTAATCTCTCTATCTCCTTCCTTCTGCACATAATGTTATTGCTAAAGTTTTTCACTTATATCATAAATTTTGAAAACGTATATAAAAGGTAAAAACACTGAAGAGGTAATTACATGAGTTTCAAGTTATTTACAGAGACATTGATACGAAAATTATTACTGGAATAATAGTAATTGCCTGTATTCCCTTTCAAGTGTCTCAGAATAAACACTGAATACACTAATTATTTTGTCTCAAGAGATAAAGTAATTTTTGTCTTGGTTAACAAGAATTAAAAATATTTTGTTAATGTTCAATGTAATCCTACTTTGTACTACAATTATCCAAGCTTTTTTTAAAAAAGAAATAAATGCTGATGAGTTAAAGGCAGCAATTATCAATGTACATGGCACTTGTTAGATTTTCAGGCATAGCTTATTTTGTCTCTAAAAGTGTACTGAGAAAAACAAATCCTTCAATCAGTCTATAAGTGCACTTACTCATTTGTCCCTGAACTTCACTGGAAGAATAAAATGCAATCATGGAAGTTATAGTATGTGTCTGATGGTCTCAGCCTAGACTAAATCATTGTTTCTTATTAACTTCTATGATGCTTCATACTTGAAATATGTAACTCGGTCTCTTTGGTTCATTATTCTTTATTATTCTAGTCCTCTGACTCCAGACAGTAACATCCATTCACGTATCTGTAAGAGGCTAATTTGTCCATGTGTGCTTTTGGTAAAATACTCCTAAACAGATGAACAGATTTTTGGAAGGGAGTTGTTAATTGACATTGTGTAACTGGGGATATTGCTTATTGGGTAGAAAGTCTGAAATGGCTTGTCTATTTGATATCTTAAGATCAAACTGTACCAAAAGTGCTTATAGCTAATTAAAGTAGCACTTATCCATTATAGAGATTTCTCTTCTTCTCTCAATTTTTTTTTTCTTTTTTTTAGTTCAGTGCATTGAAATGAATAGAAAGGCTCCCATTGTTGGGAAGAAGATTGTTCATAGACTTGTCAATTAATATAATCTTTTTCTTTCTCTTTCATCTTTTGGAGTGTCAGTCTTTGCAGACTATTTAGCTGGAGTATTTCACTTTTCAACATTTAGTCTTTCTATATTTTTATCCTTCCTTAAATTTTTCTTTCACTTCTTGAGTTAAAAGCTTCATTCAGATTAAAAAGCAGCCTTGGACTGCACCATACACATTGTTTAACTTCCAGTCCAGTTTTCTAAATCTGTTCATTATATTTGGCTCCAAGTTCCAAGTCTCCTTCCTATCCCCATATCACCATATCATTTTTTTGGTGTTTTGTTTTGGTGGTTTTTTGTGTTTGTTTGTTTGTTTGTTTGTTTGTTTGTTTGTTTGTTTGTTTGTTTGTTTTAACTCAGATTCTTTAACACTCCAAATTAGACTGCAAAATCCCCAGTGTTGAAATTGTATTTAATCTTTCTTTTTTGAAATATACTCTGTCTACCTGATGCTTGGCGCTGTGTGGGGATCTGGGGAGCCAGCCATTAGTGTTACAGTGTAACAAACACTAAATTGGATGCTTACTTTCTGTGAATGAAATTCATGTCAAGGGGTGAGCATCTCCAGAACAAAACAACAGGAGACTCTCTGAAGCCCTCACAAAGCAGCTGATAGCATAGGTAAGCACTTACACAGCTGCTTTTCTTTGGCATAAATCTCCTTTTTACTTATGCAAAGTTCTACAAATTATGTTGTTACTTTACCCTTAGCATAGATATATTGATGTAAATAATTACAACTACGTCTATTTCTATTTCAGTGTTGGTGTGAAAGACAAATACACATCACAAAATTCCCTAAGATGTGACAATGAGAATTCATTTGACCTTTGTTTGCCTGTAAGATATTTCAATGCAGATTATGACTAAAGCTTATAGTAACTGTTTGTGTAGAACTCCAAGCCATACTTTACTAATGAATTTACAGTGTAAAAGGTTCTAAATTCAAGAGTTAAAATTTGTCAGTCAAGGTCATAATGCTGTTATCATACTTTATCTGTATTTTTTTTCATTTTCAGCCTCCTTTCAATAAATTATTATACTTACAAACTACCTTCAAGATACCTCTTTGAGTTAAACTTTACTGTGTGGCAGATGATGCATGTTGGAAATCTCTCTGGAGGTTTAGTCCAATCAATTGCTGAGCTAATGCAGAATGTGTTTGTTTTCTTAATAACAAGTATGGCACACTGCCCTCATATGCACAGGTGCTCTGTAATTTGCACAGACAATCAGCAGGTTACTCTGTGCAATTCAGGACATTGTTTTTAACTTCAGTAACTCTAAATCATTCCCACATGGAAGACAGGGATATTACTGTCAATTCTTGTTTTTCTCTGGGGAGGTGATCTGAGTCATGAATGAACCACAGAATCAAGGCGCTCGGCCTTGATGAACTTCATGACGTTCACACAGTCCCACCTCTCAACCCTGTCAAGGTCCCTCTAGATGCATCCCTTCCCTGTGTTGTAAACACCACACAGCTTGGTGTCATACACAAACTTGCTGAGGGCGAGCTCAGTCCCACTGTCCATGTCAGCAACAAGTGTGTTAAACAGCATCTTTCCCAGTACTGGTCCCTGAGGAATGCCACTTGTCACTGATCTCCACTTGAACATCAGGCTGTTGGCTGCAACCCTTTGAGTGTGAACATCCAGCCAATTCCTTGTCCACTGAATTGTCCATCCATCAAGTCCATATTTCTCAAGTTTAGAAGAAAGAATATCATGTGGGACATACTCAAATGCCTTACACAACTCCAGGTAGGTAATGTTAGTCACTCTGCCCTGACCCATCTCTTCTGTAATCACATCAGAAAAGGCTCCCGAATTTGTGCGGCATAATTCACCCTTAGTGCAGCCATGTTGGCTATCATCAGTCACCTCCTTATTCTCCATGTGCCTTAGCATAGCTTCCAGGAAGATGTGATTCATGATGTTGTTAGGCACCAAGATGAGACTGATATGATGGATAATGGCTTAGACACTGCCTCTGCCAGTTCCCTCTGGACGTGTGGATGAATTCCATTAGGTCCCATGGACCTGTGCACCTTCAGGTTCCTTAGATGGCCTTGAACTTGGTCATCTCCTTCTTCCATGGGTCCAGAATCAAAAAAGTAGTATTCAGTGCCACTAAGTCAAGTTGACATTTGTGCTAATGTTGGTCTCAGGATTTCCAATCAGCTCAGAGCAAGATTGTGAGTGCCCATAGGCTTTTATTTACTATGTTGCACCAAAAAATATTACCTGTGGGGTAAAAAGGTCATTGGCAATCAGCNGAAGACAGGGATATTACTGTCAATTCTTGTTTTTCTCTGGGGAGGTGATCTGAGTCATGAATGAACCACAGAATCAAGGCGCTCGGCCTTGATGAACTTCATGACGTTCACACAGTCCCACCTCTCAACCCTGTCAAGGTCCCTCTAGATGCATCCCTTCCCTGTGTTGTAAACACCACACAGCTTGGTGTCATACACAAACTTGCTGAGGGCGAGCTCAGTCCCACTGTCCATGTCAGCAACAAGTGTGTTAAACAGCATCTTTCCCAGTACTGGTCCCTGAGGAATGCCACTTGTCACTGATCTCCACTTGAACATCAGGCTGTTGGCTGCAACCCTTTGAGTGTGAACATCCAGCCAATTCCTTGTCCACTGAATTGTCCATCCATCAAGTCCATATTTCTCAAGTTTAGAAGAAAGAATATCATGTGGGACATACTCAAATGCCTTACACAACTCCAGGTAGGTAATGTTAGTCACTCTGCCCTGACCCATCTCTTCTGTAATCACATCAGAAAAGGCTCCCGAATTTGTGCGGCATAATTCACCCTTAGTGCAGCCATGTTGGCTATCATCAGTCACCTCCTTATTCTCCATGTGCCTTAGCATAGCTTCCAGGAAGATGTGATTCATGATGTTGTTAGGCACCAAGATGAGACTGATATGATGGATAATGGCTTAGACACTGCCTCTGCCAGTTCCCTCTGGACGTGTGGATGAATTCCATTAGGTCCCATGGACCTGTGCACCTTCAGGTTCCTTAGATGGCCTTGAACTTGGTCATCTCCTTCTTCCATGGGTCCAGAATCAAAAAAGTAGTATTCAGTGCCACTAAGTCAAGTTGACATTTGTGCTAATGTTGGTCTCAGGATTTCCAATCAGCTCAGAGCAAGATTGTGAGTGCCCATAGGCTTTTATTTACTATGTTGCACCAAAAAATATTACCTGTGGGGTAAAAAGGTCATTGGCAATCAGCCATTTCAGCCACACACACACACAAAAAAATAGATATAGATATATATATATATTTTTTTTTTTTTTTTTAAACTAAACACAAAGCTGTACAGAGGAAGCACTGGGACTCAAAGTTTGCTGAAGGAATGGGAGTGCTACGGACCCTTCCTGTGGAAGGCAAATTTCTGGTTCTCTCTGTGGGCATTAGTACCTGAATCAAAGTTCATTTTGTAGACATTTAAAGGCTGTAAAGAGCTGTGTTTAATGTGTAAGGACTTTCATAGTATCTTTAGGCTTGTTAAAAACAGAACTGCAGTTAACCCAGAACTAAAAGCATGTCTTGAACTGACTCTGGCTCTGACTGTGTCTTACTTACATGAAAAATTACTGCACAGGAAGCACATTTCTGCGTAGCAGGGTGGAGTGCATGGGATGTAATTTAGGAAATCTAAATTGCATTCCTACTTTACATGATTCCTCTGAAAAGGTTATCGGTCTCCACTAACTATAAAGTCTTAAGGAGATTGAACTGGAACAGCTGAAAACTGTTTTATGAACAATCTTCTAGCTCCATCTGTGTGCGTCTTCAGGAGAGCAGATCTACTGGAGCAGGGGATACCAACCTATACTGAAACTGGGGAGCCAAGACTTAGCACAAGACTAAGTCCAGACTCCCAGGGCCACAGTGAGAGCAGACCCCTACACTGCCATGGCTGCACGGTGTGGGAGCCAGAGCTGCTTGGTGCCTTGCTGGGGGTGTGTGAGGGTGACTGAACTCCAGGGCTGTCTGCCCACGACTCTATAGCTATGCCCCTCTTTTGTGTAAGAAGTGCATTCTCACTGCCTTCCACGGCAGGAACTTCATTGCACTGTCAAATACAATTAACAAGAGATGGGAAAAGTGGATATTGAGCATATCCTGATAATTGCTTTGTCTTCAGAAACTGCATGAGGTCTAAGAAGAAGAGAAAGGACTACTTATTTGACTGATGTTCACATGTTTGCATATTGTCCAAAGGTGTGTCAGTATATCACAGAATCACAGAATGGGCCGGCTTGGAAGGGACCACAGTCATCATCTGGTCCAACCTTCCTGCTCAAGCAGGGTCATCCCTGAGCGCATGGGATAGGATTGTATCCAGACACATATGAATATTGCCAGTGAAGGAGAGTCCACAACCTAATTTATTTTCTCCAAATATTTCCTTCTTTAAACTGCATTAATAAAGTAATACTGAAGTACTTCTGCAAGTTCAGAGGTCATTTATTTGGAATACAACAATAACACTAAAAATACTAAAAAGCTTTACAAAAACACTTTTATTACTGTACCTGTAACACACATACCATTTATAGTACTTAGATGGACCGCCTCAACATTAATTATATAATATGTTGCAGTAATGAGAAAAGGTTGTTGAGTTTACTGTTCTGTTTTTTAGATGTATGAATGGTAAAAGCGTAAGGAAGCAATTTGAAACTGATGAATAAATTTTTTTTTCTGATACTTATTAAATATGCGGAACTTTGAACACCAGTTGTTGTCCGATCCAGTATCACTTTCAATGGGTGTTTTTTTACTGTTATGCATTTTTCTTCCAGGAACCACATCAGCTTGGTGGTAATTGATCACTGTTTTCCTTCTTTTAAAGCATATCTAAATTTTTAATAGAAAGCTATTTTTCATTTTACAAAATCTGGTTATAACATGCAAAATTAATGCCAAAGGCCAACATTTAATTATGATGTGCTTCCAGCAGCATCTCTGGTGTGGTACTGGAAAATAGTAATTTTTTTTATGGTTTAGTTTCTTGTGAGTTTTTGAAACCAACTTTATCTGTCAAAAAGTAATTTGTGTTGTTGCTAATATTTATGAGCTTCTGGCTAAAAAAATACTAGTTTATTTAGTGCTTTGTAAAGAATTGAATGTTGCATCTAGAAAATGTGGAACATCTGTAGCTTTCAGAATTCATTATTTTATGTCATCATATTTCCTACTTTTCTAAAATCTCACCTACACAAATCAGTATTCTGCTAGTGAATCTCAACTGTCCTCACAACTTTCATTCCTGGATGCAAGTCTTACCAAACAGTGAAATAGATATGCTAAAAATGGGCTAGTCATCACAGTTACAGAGAAAAGCTTGGTAAAATAATATTTAAGAACATGGAATAGCAATAAATGTAGCACCAATATTCTTAATTTTAAAAAAATGAAATTCTGATTTTAAATTGTGGTGTTTATTTTCCTTAATCTAATACTTTTGGTCATGCCATGAACAGTGTAATATCTTTTAAAAGGGATAGAAATTGTAGAAATTTCCTTCCAAATAATATTTCTGTTCAAATGGGTCTGTTCTGGCTTTAAAATCTTATCTCTTCCAGAGCTGCAGGGAAAAAGTCAGGACATTTTATATCATTAGAATCTGCATTCTCATCTTCTCAGAGAGAATCAGAACACTGCTTCCTGAAGAGACCAAGATTTCAAAATTTTAAAGTCATGAGTTATTATTTTTCAATGCAAAAAACCAAAAATGCCTGTGTATAAAAGATTTGAAAGGTATGTGTTCTGCATCCATAGAAAACAAGTGCAAAGTTATAAAAATTTTATTGCCTCTTTTTTTTGGAAGATTTGCATAGCTTGTAGCTTATCTACGTCAAAACTTCTGTTCATAATCTTTTACTATATGCAGTGCTATCTTGTATTTTGTAGTCATGAATCATAAACGGCATTGACATAGAAGTGACAAATTTCTAAGTCACGTGGAAACTATAGTTCTCATTTCTCCTGCTCACCTCATTTTCACTCTGCTACTATATCTATCTCAGGTTAAACTATGAACATTTCACAGCTATCAAAATCTTCAAACAGCTCCCATTTTTGACTCTCAGAGCAGGATGTTGTAAAAATACAACATTCTTTTGAACAAATGTGGAATTTTTTTACTTACCACTTAGTTCCAAACTTGAGCTCTCCTGAAATCTTGGGTAGAGAGACCTTGTTCCAGGAAAACTTTCCTTTTACCTCTAATATAAAGCCAGTTGAATTGAGGATACTTGTCATAGAAAATATCTGAAAGTTACCCATTTTTATCTTTTCCATGTTAGTATCTATGCAAATGGAAATTACATATGCATGGAGGTAGAAATATTAATTTAACACTGGCACTGAAGTCATTTCTATGCATCATACTTTGCTTTGTGGCACAGCTGTTAGACTTGGTGTGAAAGAATTATATTATGATGATGCATTGCAAGAAACCCTCCAATGACTTATTCAGTCCTCCATTTTTCAAGTCATGAATTTTATGAAGATGTAGGGTCCAGAATGACTGATTTTACAACCTAAAGGTAGAGATCAGATTCTTTTTATGGCAGGAGAACATCTAAAATGAGATGTTTTACGGACCTCTTGTTCTGTTTGTGCTGGAAACTGAGCTATTTGTTGTGTGTTCAAACTGTTTTGCCTTTTAACTAGCACAGTGTAATCATTGAAACGAGGATTTAAATATATCCCAGCTCATAAATGGTTCCTCATATTTATTTCAGAGCAAGCTATCAAATTTTCAGAAAAATGACTTGTGTTCATCTTGAGAACCTTAATACAGATAAGACGATAAAATTTCAGTTAGTGTTGCCACATTGAACTTCATAAATGGCACTTAGGTACATAAACTTGTTCTAAATCTTGTATGCAATAAAAGGGAAATTCAACTTGAAAAAAAAAAAACAGAAGTAATTTTTCTCCTGTAGGTTTTTTATGAAAAAGATGTTACCGTATTTGGAAAATCAACATAAAACTGGCAGATTTATATGGGCTTTAGATTATATATAGACCTGTAACTTTCTGTGCAGAGGTGAATTTCCCTCTGTGGTAAATAAATAAGGTCTCCTATGTCAGCTTGATATGTGCCTAGCACAGAAAGAACTTGACTCTGATTAATAACTTCAATATTATTTGTTTCATTTTGCTTTTGCTGCTAATCAAATCATATAAATATATTTTACTGTTCTCTTCTCAATCATAGATGAGCCACATCAAATGAAATATATTTTATTTTCATAACCATTATGTCAAATAGAATGGTAAAATCATAAGTATCACTGGTTAACAGGTGCTTTCAGACTATTAATTTTAAAAAATAATATTTACCTTAATATCCAAAATGTGTTGATATACTTTATCATCTAGTGAATGAAATAAAGTAGTTCAGGAATGTCTGTCTCTTTTCTGGGGTATGCAGACATGCTCTCATGTCTGTTTTTCTAGTATCCTTCCATCTTCGTATCAAGTGGATGTACAGTGCGATCCTCTCAATAATCCCGCTGCGAAGAAAAAAATCCATATGTAAACTTGTAAGGCAGATGTGATACAGTGACTTCCACAGTTTCTCCTCTAACACTGGTCCTATTCTCCCTCTTCACAATGAGGACATGATCTTGGCTTACAGGTCCTGGCCGATTCATTAAGTCAATGGCGAGTTTGTGGGGTCCAGGCTGTGCTAGCATAGTGTGTCGACAGTGTTTGGATAATTCCAAGCAATGAATGTTCGGGTTTTGTCTCTTCTGATGTCAGCCTTTCTGTAAAGACAAAGGAGAAGGTGAGATGGATCTCGAGCATGTCTGAGGGAGAGGTTTCCTGTCAGCAGGATACAGAGTGGTAAAGAAAACAAAGTGATCACAGTGAGAGCCTGAGAACCTTCAGCTCAAACAGAGAATGGAAACAAAAAACAAGGAAGGAAGGAAGGAAGGAAGGAAGGAAGGAAG
>VYZQ01060550.1:34823-70681 GCA_013400655.1 Mystacornis crossleyi
GAAAGAAAGAAAGAAAGAAAGAAAGAAAGAAAGAAAGAAAGAAAGAAAGAAAGAAAGAAAGAAAGAAAGAAAGAAAGAAAGAAAGAAAGAAAGAAAGAAAGAAAGAAAGAAAGAAAGAAAATGAATCAGGTATCCAGACCATGGAGGCAGGAGAAGACAACAGAGGAATAAGCTAAGTTTGCAATAGCCCAAATAGTGAAAGTCTGGTGCAGACCAAGACTATATGCCAAGGACAGTCTTTCAAGGAAGAACTCAATAAAATTTTTATTACTAGGCAGACAGTCATTCTAAATTTTGTCTCCCTTAAAGTTTATACTCCAATGAAACCTATCTTTTCCAGTTTAATAGCCAGTAGTAGAGCTTGGCTAGAGGAGATCTCATAAAGGATAAGTTCTGGGCATATCCAATTCAAAGTTTTGTCCAAGTCAATGTGATGGACACATCACATTGTTGATGACAAGTTGATGACAAGTCAACTGTCAACTAGCTTTGACAGTTCATACATATTAAGATATCAGAAACTCTCCAGTGTCTTCAGTGTACTACACCACTGAAGTTAATGGGAAGAACAATGTATACAGTCATAAAGAGACTTTAACAAAGCCGAGAGAGTTTTCCTTTGGAATACAGGCTAACTCTGATGTGGTTGGCTTGGATGTCACTGTGTAGTTTTTCACTCCTACATACAATTATGGGCTTAGTAAATGAACAAATTGTACAGCTATACAGTCAGAAGGGTCAAACAGCAAATCAAAGCATGCTTTGAAGTATAACATAAGAAATTATGTCTTTACTGGTAGCATTATAACGTGTATAAGTAGTGTTATTTTGTTGTCGTAAGGTCATTTAGAGATTCTCTGTCCAAAAGTATTCAGGGTTAAATACCTGATAATGTGAGAGTAAAAGGATGTCATGCATTAAATAAAATCATTGGATTCAATATAAAGCTGAAATCAGTGTAGCTGTGTAAGAAGTTTGTCCCATTCCCTATATCTGTATCGTCTGTGTGAAAACATGTCATCTCCTTCTGTCTGGAGCACATGAACTCATTCACTATGCTATTTCTAGCCCAAGAGAATTGACTGAAGGGCAAACTGAATCCTACTGGAATGATCTTAATAAGTTTCTAATGGATGGTTGTTATCAAAGCAGTTCCATTTTGCCATCCTCAGACAATTTTATGTTCTGTATATGGGTATGAGCCTTTTGTTTGTTGGTTTGTTTGTTCCTACTTTCCAGCTTCTATATTTAGCATTCAAACCTGTTGGTGTTTCCAAGTACTCTCAGCAGGGTCATGGTACAAGTAACATGGGATATATGGGGAAAATAAATTTACTTACCAGAAAAACTTTCAGGTAGAGAGAAGAATTCAGAATTCTGCAGTTGAAGAAAAGAGGGAGATAACTGGATTCTGAAGTGTCTTGGATTTGAAACAGAGCATACACACACATTCATAAAGATTTGGATGAGTGGAATTCTATCAGGTTGTTTGACCTTCCCTCACAGAGATGAGAGAGGGACAAGCTCTGGGACTCTTCCAGGCAAGGCCCATCTGCTTTGGGTCTGTTAAGTGATACAGAGGTGCCTGTCACTGGGAGAGCTAGAAAGTCCGACACTCTACCAAGAGACTGCCAGGGTAGCTTTCCCAATATGGGACACTATGGATATCCAGAGGGATTTTCAATCTTCTTTTTCCCCTTAGCTACCATTTCTACTTCTAAGATTTAAATTTTCCACTGTTTCTTCTTGCCTCATCCTTTATGTATCTTCCAAAATATTAATAACCTCTAAGTTACTCAACAGCCTTCTGTTTTCAGATAGCGAGTCTAACAAATACTTTATGAAAAATAGATCAGTGAGTCTTCCTTTTCCTGTAATTTATTCTATCTCCTAAAGCATATGTAAAACCATCACAAGGAATGTAAGCACTTAATTGTTTAAATTCTGTTGACATTCAGTGAAATGTAAAAAATCCCCAGGTTCACAAATCATTTCTGACATGGAATTTCAGCTTCAAAACCATGTAGCTGTTTTTGAAAATGTTGACCTTGTTTCTTTCTAATAATTTTATCTGTAATTATGTTCTTTAAGGAGGTACATTCCAGTCTGACTAAATTACTAGAATCAAGACAAAGTTACAGGTTTTTCTCTTTTGAATTACACATCACAAAACTAGGAAAATATGCTATTAAAAATAAAGGTAATTGAAAAATATAAATATGAATGTGATTTAAAGATATGTTTCAATCCTCTACTTAGAAAATTCAGATGTAGTCTGTAGAAAATATTGTTCTTTGAGTTAAAAAAAGATAAAATTAATTGTTCCTGGAATATAATTGAAAATATTTTAAATGAAAGGTTTTTGTGTGGGGTTAAGCAAAACTTGAAAAGAACTAACGCATATGCCTGGTAAAGCATCAAGCTCAGTATAAGTTCTTTTATGCTTAATGTCTTCCTGATGGCAGCACTGGCATATTCTGCCTTGCATGCATTCACACCAGTTTTGACGATCAAGATGATAGGCATGAACAGAAATCCCAGATACCACATTATTTTTGAGAAATGTATCTTAGAGTCAAGCTTTTCCATGCATTTCATTAAATCTTAATAAATAGTGTTACTTGCTGCTCCACACTTTTTGGAAAAAAAAAATCCTCTCAGTAATTCCACAAAGAAATCTAATTCTCAGTTGAGGAGGAGTAATTCTTGCCCTTCAAAAACTTTTCATATTTTATTATTTTTATCTTAGAACATAGGGCTAATCGTTTTTCACAGAAGGTTAGTGCTCATCCAATTTCATGGGGTTATTGGTTCATATCACAGATGTAAAAAATGCAAGTGTTGGTTATTTCAGCTTTTCTAAAAATACAGACTGCTGCAGGACAGAATAATGGCATTTGGCTTATCTCTGAAGCACAAATATAACTTGGAGACCACTGGTGCATTTTAGGAAAGTAGTACCAATTCCTCATGTAAAATGCCAATCTCATTACAACATTCTCTCAGCTGCAGTCCTCCTAAATAGATTATTAGTACCAACTGCTAATATTCCTTTCTTTCAATAAATAGAACGTGTATGCAACATTACTGACGTTTTTCTAGTAGGTCACCTGAGGCCAACTCTTAGTCTGAGCCAAGAGGAGATAATGTTGAGTACAAGAACAATTCTTAGTTTTGATAGATAGGAATAGGTTGAGGTCAAGTTTATCATGTCCAAGAGCTGTTTGGGGTTTTTTACGCCAGGTACATAAATGGGGATTGAGGGACAGATTAATTTTTGTTTAATTTAACTGTTTAAAAATGTGGTGCAAAGTCTGAACAAATCAATTGCCTTGGTTTCTTCTAAGCGTTGCAGAGGGAGATTTGGGGATTTCAGGAAAATTTTGCAATGGAGTTCATTTTAACATGAGTCTTCGCTATTTTAAAGCTGAATGGAAAACTAATTTGTAGGTCCAGATGCAAATGAACTCCTTTTTCTATGTTTTAGTTTCACTGATACTTCCGTGATTACAGCATACATATATAGAGCCATATAGTTAAAGCTACCTAGCAATGAGTGCAAAGAATTTGGATTTTGCTGCTGTAAAGTAGCCTTAGAAAAGCAACAGATTTAATTCAGTAAATCTGCACAAAATACTACTATGACACATGGTATGTACGAATTAGTTTATGAGTGAGAGGCATAGAGTGCATGTTTCTCTCAGTACACTGGCCTCAACAAAAAAATCTTATTTGTATGAATTACAGAGTAGTTCTTTCCAGTCAGACTATAATGAGGCCAGTGCATAACAGCAGACATTACCCAGAGCAATGTGTTCTGCCAGTCCTTGACAGGCTGTAGGGCAGGCTAAAGACAAGGGCTTGAATAAGAGTATGTGCCTGGATGCTGCCCCTGCCTAAGAAAGCTCAAAGCAGCATTAGCAGGAGGTTAAAAAATAATCTTCCAATACATTAGTCTGATACTTGTCAGAAATTCCAAATTAATTTAGAAGTTTGGCTTATTTACAAAAGTCAACACTTTGTAAAAGTAACCCAATTAATCCTGGGTTGTAGATTCACACCCATAGGGCATGTGAATCCATTTGCAAGGCATTAGTTGCCGAGGAACTGCTAACATTCCATTCAGATATTATGAGCAAAAGTGTCAATCCTGTCTGCCACTGGTAGTAAGTCAGAAGAGATAAGTATTTGTTTAGGGGTGTTTCTATTCTTAGTGGAAGGACTCCTTTTGTCTTTCCTGTTGCACTGCAGCCCTAAATATTACTGCTAAATGGTTTTGCTTAACAATAACCCACATGTTCCATTTTTTTCTTAGCTACCATGTGATACATTACTGAGAGTGCAGCAAAATCATTTTTTAAGTAGTTCATTTAGCTAAATATGACCTTCCACTCTGATAATATACAATGATACCAAGCAGAAAAGACATGACTGCAGCACTCTGAACTCTGTAGGTTGATGTCACAATTCAAAGAAGCAAGGCTATACAGTCCTTTCAAACCGAATGCCTAGTCAAAATCTGTGGTCCTGTGAGTTATTTTGGTTAGCAGAAAAAGATAATGATGAAGTCAGGTTATTTTGATACAATCCCATTCATAAGAGGCATGAGAAACTCTGTTCTACACTGTATTTGAGGAAATCAAGCACTATAAAATCATCAGCATTATCAAAATTCTTTCACAATTTCTCTCCCAGATCTTTCAAAAGAGGGGTTTTTTGGATGGAGGAGATCAGGTGTGANGAACTTTTTTTCTTTCTTCCCTCTTCTCTGTATCTGTTCCTGTCATTTTTCTCTGTAATTTTCTCTTTTGTATATTTATCTGTACTAAAATAATATCCTACCCCTAAAAGGATATCACTTCTGATTCTTAGATTAGCCAGGTACTTTACAAAAGGAACCTCACTTGATTCTGTGAATCTCTAGTCAAGTCACCTTGCAAGTGTAATTATACTATATTAACAGCATTGCAGTGATATGCACATAAATATGCATACTCATTCAAATTTTATATATTATATGAAATTTAACTCAGCAATGAGTATCTATAAATACTTTGAGCTGTCTTAAAAGGGCGGACTTCTACTTTTTATCTGATGCTCATATGCAGTAGGCCAAACATAGTCTATATAATCAGGACATCAGCACAAAATTGAAGTGTTCATTCTAAAAACACTGGTAGAATGAAGATTCCATGACTTCCAACAAAATTAGTGCTTGGAAAATATGCTATTGGTAAAGAATTCAAAACTGGTCCAAATAGATAGAAATGC
Source organism: Mystacornis crossleyi (assembly GCA_013400655.1). NCBI lineage: Eukaryota > Metazoa > Chordata > Aves > Passeriformes > Timaliidae > Mystacornis > Mystacornis crossleyi. The sequence continues at coordinate 40,095 of VYZQ01060550.1, forward strand.
CACCAGCATAATAGCGTAGCATCAAAATAAAAATATAGTATGGTCCATTCATACTGCCAAAAATTTAAAAATATGTGAAGCCAGAAAGAAGTGCTCCAATGAATATTACAGCAGCAGGTGCAAAAGCATTACTGCCATCTGAAAAAGAGATTCAACAACACTCATTAAAGGTGTTGTCTTGATTTGATTTGATTTGATTTGACTTGATTTGATTTGATTGATCTAGTGCTCATCCTTTTAAGCATGTATTCATTTTCATAATACCCAGCAAGTGAGAGCAGTACAACACAGAGAGATTTGACAGCCTAATATTAATAATAATTTAATGCTTATATGGAGCATGTTATGTATTCAAAGAACTGTACAAATAGTAACCAACTAATAAAAACTAATGTTATTCCTTCTCTATCTCATGATATTAATGAAGCATATTACTTATTCTCCATCTACTCTTTCATGTTTTTAGCTCTTTGCACTTGAGCATTTTATGGCAAACTCTAGAGATCAATTTGTACAGCTAAGAAAGATGCATACATGCATAATACATTTTACAAACTCCTCCCTAAATAGTGTCTGCTGCAGAATGTAAAAAACAAGTCTTAAAATGAGGTATCCCACAAAGATTCTGGCTTTATGATATGGTGAATTACTTACTGATAGAACCTAAAGGAGCTCAGGTAAAATTAGAGTTGGTCAGAATTTTCCTGAGACAAATTTACTATCAGAGAATAATGGTCACTCAAAGGACCTTGAATGTTTAGTCCAGTTTTTCTGTGGAAGACAAGCCCTGAGACACGGCTCAAGGGCACCCAGCTCTGGGTAGCCCCATAAATTTATGGGTCCAGTGTAGCAAATTCTCTTCGCACCCAGTGCTGGACCTGGAAAGATGCCTTTCCAACTTTCTCACTCTCGACCTGGAATCTTAATTCCTTGCAAGTCTGAGCATTTATACTTTTATTTTAGCTTCCAAGTGTGCTCATGAGCCGCTGTCCCTGATTGCTCACATTTCCTGCATACTGAATCACAACTGGGCTTCTGAATCCAGGATAAGCCAGCTACATCTGCTGATGGGGAAGTCTGGAGATAAAAGAACTGATAGAGAGTCCCTTGTGCCCTGGCACTATCCTGTAGTCAGAGACAGCAGCCGTGAGGAGTTGAAACTGAGTTGAGTTTCAGCAGAGTTACTAAAAACACCAGTGGGGTTTTTTTGGCATCTGGACTTTGCTCTCGACAGAGACAACCGAAATTTTTTATCCCTATATCTCAGAAATCCTGGAGAAAAGGGACTGAACCAGGAGCTTTGGAATATGGCCTCTTAGATGGAATTTCATGTCTAAATGAAACATTTTATGTTATAAATTTGAAAGAACTATTTTTTTTTTTTTAAATTTGAGGGGTTAAGTTTGTCTGGGGATTTGAGATTTGGAGTTTTTCTCATGCTGAAGCACATAATTTGTGTCCAGAATTTCAGATTGCTGCAAAAGAAGAACTCCATTTTCTAAGAAGATTAAAGTAAAATCTTTTAAGCTCTGTGACAAAGATTTTCCCTGCCTTGCTTCAGCCTTTAGCCAATTTTTGAGTACAATGATGGGGAGAAAACTGGGTTTTTGAAGTGATATTATAGATCAGGTTGGTAAATCATAGTGTTGAACAGTTGTGAAAAATTAATAATGGCTAGTTCATTGACTCTGTGTTTTGAAAATGAAAATATGATAGGAATACTAAGTATATTTAAGTAATACTAAGTATTACTCCTATGCCTAATCTTTTATGTTAGGTTTCCAGTAGTTTTCATATTGGCTTCAGTGTCCTGGACACTTCCCAGTTTGTATAAATAATTGCATTCTGCTTACTGTCATTTTTGTCTACAATTTCAACTGCTTATGTTATTTATTATTTCCTGTTGTTCTGTGCTACTGTGGCCTACTAATTCTTTCATTTTTATTCAAAGTTTAAGTCATCCCTAGTGAGTGTGTGTGAGCAGGAGAAAGAAAAATGTGATTCTCTTTTGAATTGCTTACAAACTAAATTCAGATGAGGAGTAAAAGCTGGAGGATGTGGGAGGATGGACATTCACTGTAGTATGCTTAAATGCTTACTGAACTAACAGCAGAGTAGATTGTGTTGAAGAGTTTCGTGGTTTATTTTTAAAATAAAACAAACAAATAAATTAAAATGTTTTCACATTCATCTCTTAAGAGTTCCTACCAGTTGTAGGAAGCATGTGGAAGTATGTAGATAACGGAGGTTTTACCTGACAAGCTAGCTCAAGCATAACAGACAATAGGAAAATTCAGGCAGCATCTTGACTAAAGCAGGATGTCAGTGTTACTGATATGGGCAGATATAAAAGCCTGGGAGTGAAGCATAAAGGTGAGAAGGTAACAGGGCAAATATATGCATGTTTATATAAAAAAGACTAAAATACATCTATTTGTTTTGTCAAGACTGGACAAATTTGTTGTAACCAGCTACCTCTGAGGAGAACGCAGGAAGAGAAGCCAGTGCAGTCAGGTCGGGGCCAGGACTGGATACAGGGACACCTGGATGATGGCTCAGGGGAGCATCTGCGGCAGGGACTGAGCTGGGATGAACTCCTGAGCCAAAGGGCTGAGAGAGCCTGGGTCAGTCGCAGAGGAGGCTCCTCACAGTCCGTGTTTGTAGGGCTCTCCACAGCTCTCCCCTCGGCTGTTCTGTCCATCTCAGCACTCACCTGCAGCAGCTCCAGATGAAGGAGACCACCTGTGCAGAGTCTTGGTGCACTGTGGCCTGTGACAGATACGTGGTGGTCTGCTGCGGGACTATTGAGGTTTGTCCTACATGAGCTCTGCCTTGGTAGCTAGTTACTATTGAAAAAGAGAATTAATTTCCTAGTAATTCCAAGAAAAAAAACCCAAAACAACAAAAAAACTCAAAACCCGACAAAGTTACTGAAAGTCTTTGGAGCAAAGGTAATTAAATACATAATTATTCCAAACATTGAGGTAGTGGTGGGTCACTGCAGCAACTGAGGCCATAATCAAGCAGATGACTATATTGCAAAGTTCATAACACTGTTTTGCCCCATTACTTAGCCTTTACCAAACAACAAGCCTCTAGAAGAAATTGTTTTCAGGTACAGTATATCCATTTAGTTTTTTGGCTTCTTCTTCCACTTCGTGACTATCCCAGTAGCTATCATTATCCTCTCCAGCTTCACAGCTCTGATCCTCTGTACTTGGCTGTGTCAGAAGCTTTTAACTATGCTTCTGTCTCTACTTCAGTCATCTCCGAGGCCCATAACAACAATTTAACCCACACCATATTGAATGTGATTTCCAGCTCATTCTTCACTTGTTCTTGCTCTCTTACTGCCTCACTAAGAGATCAGAATGATCAAAGGAAAAATCCTAGTTTTTTACAGTGGTTGGCATATCTACATGTGTTTGAGAGACTCGGTTCTGAGCTAGGTGATAAAGTTCATGCTCATCTGATCCCAAATTTTTTATCAGCTGCCTTGGGAAACTTTACTTCACAAGGCAAAATAGAAAGGAGAAAATTATGCAGAGGAAGGGAACAGCTGGTGCACTCCTACACATGTGCAAGAGCCCAGATGCACAAACATTTGGACCTGTAATTATAGAAGCTTGGCAGCTTCAGTTCTTTGCAAGATTTAGTGTGAATGAGGACTGGGTGAACCACAGTGTCCTCAGAAACTTGTGTGCATTTCTTGTACCACCTTTAAAAATACTGAAGATGGGTGGACAGGGGTGTAAATATTTTCACTGAAAATAAGAACATGCATATGTAGGTTAGTAAGACGACAGTCTTACAGTGTAGCTATGAACACTCGGATTTAATGATAAAGTCTTAGTCTGTCTTTTAATTAACATAAGAAATTACAGGAAGAAAGAGGAACCGAGAAATCGCAGCTGCTATTTTCGATCTTATGCTCAGCCACCTTTCAGAAGTATTGCAGCATTTTGGAATTACATCCAATTTATATTGTCATCTCTATACTTTCTAAGTTCTTGTGGACTTGGACCACATCACATGTCATCACATGAGATGCTGAGACATATGTATTTGTAATGGTTTAAGTGTTAAGGATAAATAGGGATTTGCACTCTAGTATTGTGTCCTGGATTTGTACTGGTATATTTGAGTTGTCTTTTGATGGTGGAAAATGAATAAATTATTATAGGGTGAATGAAAATATTCTCCTTATTATCCCTTATCTGGGCTGGGTTCAGTGACTTCACAAATGTGCAGTTAAGCTAAATTACATACTACTCTCCGTTTAAACTCTTTCTTGCTCATTGTGTACGTAAAGTTTAAAAGCTCCTACTTTAAACAACCTACAAAATACCATCATGGTATGAATATATCTCAAATCAGAAAGACTCTCTTGTCACAGTTCTTTGATAACTATTTACTTGAAGGATCTGGCACTTTTTAGTTCAACAGATTTTTTTTTCTTAATCTCATATTTCAAGTTGGTATTACTTAATTTTTATTGTTTATTTTACAGGAAGTAGCCTTGATGAGAATTCCAGAAACTTAAAAGTTCTTAATTAGATTTATTGATTTTCAGATTTTAACTCTCTAGAAAATATAGCTCTTTAATAGCATATACAGCATTAATACATTAGATGCCAAAAATTGTAATTTAAAAAGTAACAATGGAGGCAGCTGCAATTTTCCAGATACAGTATGAAAATATCAGATAGCTTTTGGATATTATGCAAGAAGTTTCTTCTACTAATTAAATCTAAATGTGCAATCATTAAGGAATCTAAGAAGCTTTCTGTAATGAATTTAAGTTTCAGAAGAGTTTAAAACATATAAAAATTATAATAAAACAAAAGCATGATATTTCTTAAACCAGTCACCACATCTGCTTTAATAATTTATTTATATGTGAATATTATATTTTCTTCCAAGGAATCTAAGAATTTCTGTATGGTAATTTCATATATAAAATCCTTTTTAAAGTAAGAATATTTAAAATGTAGACACTCAACATATATCCAGATTTCCTCCCTGTTTAAGTGGCCTTCTAAAGCTGGATCTGACCATGTTAAAGCCCATTTGATTTCTTGCAGCCTTGGCACTTCTTCTGCATATGTTGATATCATCAGCCTGTAACACATAGAAGAAGGAAAGTCCTTTTCCAGCTCCAGGGAAGAGTTATCATGAATTCAATATGCCAGCAGAGAAATTCAAACACAGGTCAAGTATCCTGTATCCTATTAGTGTGTTGGATTGCTCTAAGTCATCTGGGGCTTTTTTTGAGTCATCTCAGTTCAACTTTAGGAGAGCTTTCAGACACATCTGGTTTTTGGTTTAAACCTTAAAAAAGACAATAAAAAAAAAAAAAAGATATGATTTTATAAATCACACACAGTAATCCAGCTTTGAGGGAAACCAGGCTAGCAAAACTCTGTCCATACAGAGATAAGATGCAAATCTCAGCTATCTTCAGAGGAGTGAAAGTTTTACCAGATAAATACAGCAACAAAAGTTAGATTGGACCAGGACAGAACATTCTAACTTGGCAATCACTGAGAAAGTATTCTTTCAAAGGTCTTGAAATCCATGGCAAAATGAATTTATCATAGTGGAATCAAGGCATCACCTTGCTCTTTGCAATAGTCTTTGTTTTAAAGAAAGAAGTTACATCAAAATGTGAGAGGAACAGAGAACAGGAAATCATCTATATAGTCACCATATGAAGTTTCCAAGGAGTTGAATGGTTTCATCTCAGTTTCTATTTCTTTGTACAACAAGTCCTCTAGCATATTGATGTAAGTAATGAAAGAATCAGCCTTACTGTTTAGATTCACATTGCAAAACTGTAAAAATAATTTGAAATTTAGGTTAATCAATGTACTTATTTTTTTTCTGAATTAGCTGTGTAATCTATAGATTTGCTATAAAGCTGGACTAAATTGTTTAAAATGTGTTGTCTGTAGAATTGTTACGATGGAACACAAGAGTCTTCTATTTCTATTTAAAGCAACAATAGCACTCTTTGCATAACCTAAAACCATCACATTAGATATAGGTTTCTTTCAGCGGATCCCTACTGAAAAAGACATTTTCTAGAAGGATTTTACCACTGAAGAAAACATTTCACAATTTGCTTCAAAGGCAATATACCTTTCTATGTTTTTTAGATACACCTTTCATTGGAAATATGAGGGAGAATAAGGTGGAGGCTGAATAAAATTGATTACTGGTCTTTTTCCTACTGTGTGCTGCATTTTACTTCCAATTGCATTGAGATTCTTATAAACTAATCACCCACTGGGCCCTAGATGTGATTTGACCATAACAAAAATATAGGGAAACAGAAGTAGGGCGACAACAAAGGCAAGAAACAGGCGACATATCCCCTGACGTGCGGATTGGTGGTTGATCTTCTAATTGTGCACCCCAAACACATTTTATGCTTAGATGGAAATAAACATTATTGATAGGTCTTGCTTGATATCTGTGCTCCGTATGACTATCCTTCCTGTGCTTGATAAATAATAGAGAGCATTTTAACCTTGAAAGAGGCTGGGAAAACTTCAGAAAGATAAAGCTTCATCAGTGAACAGTTTTTATTAGGTAGTCTGTAGCATGGCAATGATTGATTTCCAGATGAATGACCTTGAAATTTATTTTTCAAATCTATTTGCCTGATAGAAATCTTGGTGACCTCAGAAAGGTTTGTTTTTCTTGTATATATTTACATATTTTCATTTGCATCCTCTTTACTTAATGCTCAACCTATCACTTCACTTGAAGCATTATTTCAATATTTTAACCTGTAACTACATGTAGGGCTTGTGAAAAATTACTAGCATTTATGTAAAAAAAAATTTGTGTGTGCATGGTTGTAAATATTGAAATAATGCTTCAAGTGAAGTGATAGGTAGAGCATTAAGTAAAGAGGATGCAAATGAAAATATGTAAATTTATACAAGAAAAACAAACCTTTCTGAGGTCNGAATGACCTTGAAATTTATTTTTCAAATCTATTTGCCTGATAGAAATCTTGGTGACCTCAGAAAGGTTTGTTTTTCTTGTATATATTTACATATTTTCATTTGCATCCTCTTTACTTAATGCTCAACCTATCACTTCACTTGAAGCATTATTTCAATATTTTAACCTGTAACTACATGTAGGGCTTGTGAAAAATTACTAGCATTTATGTAAAAAAAAATTTGTGTGTGCATGGTTGTAAATATGATTTGACATGATGGCCCTGGGAACGGAATAAATTTAACTTTCATAAGGACATCAGGATATACCATTCCTGACTTAGCACTATAGAGACCAAAATACAGCAGGTTTACTTCAGCAAGTGCTGACACTGACAAAATAATATTTTGCATTTTTAAGTCTCCTCAAATCCCCCCCTCTTCACACTGAAATTTTAAAATAGAGCTGTTTTATCTGTGAATCAGAATGGGACTATTGTAGAATATGTCATGTCTTCAAAGTAAGTTACCAGTATTACTTCCTATGTTAACTGCATATTAGCTGGGTTTCCATCAACATAGACAATAAACCACAGAGAAGGAAAAAAAGCTACACAGGCAATCCAGCAAGAATATAATAAACTCACTCCTTGACACTGGCAACTTGAAGGAATAATCAGGACTTTCCAGATAATTCATGTTTAATGTGAAAGCAGTGGATTTGATAAATTTGTCACATATAAAAAGATACCCTTAAATCAACTTCTGTTCAAATAATTTTTTTTTCGTATAGAGGCAATGAGATTTAAGAATTACAGTCAAATTGTCTCATAGGCACAGGAAGTCAGCTCACAATCCATTATTTGAATATGTTACTCCTATGCAAGGTTTTCTATTTAAATCTTTTTTCCTAGAAGAAAAGTATTACTAGTATATTATAGAAAGCACCACCTCAAAGGTTTTACACAAGTAGGAGTTAATTATCTAACGGCCACATGAATAACCTGTCCAGATTTCAGATCTTGAAAAGCTTCTTTCAGTTACATCCAAGTCCTGAAGGAAACACCTGTGTTTTTGACATTATCTCCCTCCATTCAGGGCCTCTCAGGAAAGATAATCTTTACTGCCGTTGCTGCACTGAGCAGGCCAGCGTTTTGTTGTGCTTCATTGTCTGTGCTCCACACACCTTGCCTGGGAACTTGGAGCCGCTAAACCAATATTTATTAGCTTGTGAGGTCTGCAGATCTGTCACTCATGATATGGAGGAGGGTGCTCTGGTGGAAGGTTGTAATGCTATCCCCCAAAAGGAAGGGTTAGAAATAGTTCTGACTGTGTAAAAAAAAACCAAATAAAAGTGACCTTGAAAACAAAGGCAATGTGACTCCACAAAACTTAGCATTATTTTATTTGTTTTTAATGAAAATTATTGTGCAAAATACGTTTGAAATAGTCTGCAGATATCCTGGAGGGAGGGGTCAAAACTTTCCATAGCCTGCAAGTTATTGGTAATGATGCTTATCCTCAGTGGCAGATTTATCAGAAAGCAAATGTAAGTGCCCTCATGAACCATTTTTGGCAGTAGACCTCGCCTTTACATAATGGGATAAGGAAAAATAAAAAGATTAATAAAACTTAATCTTTTAATCTTAATATTATTGGAATGCCATCATTTCCACAATGTTAATTGACATCTGTCATTTAGTGTAAATATAAGCCATAAGCTTTAAAGAAATATAAGCTATAGTCTTTCCTTGAAGCCAAACCAGCAGCTCCACTGGAGTCAATGGCATTGATGTTTTAATTTCACAAAGGTGGCAAATTCAACCCAAAACCACAAAAATTTCTACTAGCATGAAGTAATATTTTATGGCTCTAAAAGCAACTTTAGTATTACTATTGCTATCCAGTCCATTCCAGCTTAATAGTTGCAGTCTTCATTCTGTTTTACCTTAAGACACAGATTTTTCTTTCAGTAAATTATAGGCAGAGATTGGATAGAATCTGATTTTATTGAAGCATGGAATTAATTTTTTTTAATAGACCATTACAACATTTTAAAAAATCATATTTAATAGTAAATGTCTATTTTTGACACCCATCAAAAATTTGTAGTTGGGGGCTGAAGTTTTCATCATACTACAATTAAAAACGATGTGATTTTTATGAAATGTTAAACTAAAAGCATGTCAGATCCCTCTGGAAGGCAATCAGTGGATTAAAGAACTAAGAGGGAAACTACAGATTTTTTTATCAACTATACTTCCCTCTTGCTCTTACTATAAATAGCTTCTCATGTTTTATATTTGAAATAAATCTTCACAGTTTTGACTTCTCAATTTAAATCAATATATAAAAATACACACAGGTTTAATAAGATAGGGATCAGTTCCAGAATACTTAATTCTTCATTAGCTTTCACTGGATGTATCTCAAACATTTATAACTGTCCTAAACTATTTTTAAGTCTGGCTTTCTGCTTCAAGACACTGAGCAGAAAAATCCACATCAAACCTATTTTAAATTAGTTGACAAATACACACTGGGACAAAAGTTGTCACAATTGGGGAAGCACAGGTTGTAGAGTGAGTTGCACTGAACCACCTAAATGTAATAAAAATCACTTAATCTCTAGGACAAGAAATCCTTAAATTGCACACCAAAAGCCTGAACTTCTATGTCAGTTGTGTAATAATCTATCTGCTATTTGTGAGGAGACTCTGACAGAAGAGTTTTTTACTTTGCAAATATGAAACACAGGCCTTAGACATACAGGGGTGTAGTTTCTTTCCAGGCCTGCAAACTGAATTTCTGTGTCTGGAAGGTCACTTCTGCAAATGATTTTTGCTCTGGGAAGGGGTTTTGAAAAGGATTTTAACAATTCTGAAGTTGCATAATGAGGAGGAGATACTCCTTCTCCAGAATTATGTTATATTTTCATGGATTGTGGCCACATGCCAAAGGGCTTGGAAGTCATTATTCTGAGTCTCCAAATGATTTCTAGGGATTAAGTGCAAAATAATTGCTTTGAACAGATCATTTCACCCTGCAGTTAATTTTCCCATGAGACTTGTGAAACAGGACACTGCAGTCTTCCTTTCTCATTCTGGGAAAATGTAATTGTTCGATGTACTGTTTGACATGTTTTTGATACTACAGTGTTTCCCTGAAATCCCCATGATAATTCATAGTTTATATTTTTATTATTGTTTAGAACCAACCTAATCCTTTCCTCTATTTCAATATTTTGCTGCATGAAGAAGAGATTGTTGAAACTCTCAGTTTGGGGTCATGGTTTTGGTTGAGCTGGACACAGTCCAGCAACTATTTTGGGGAGGAATTCATCAGTCTGTCATCACCATGAAACTGCATTTCTCTGGCAATGGGGCCATCAGCTGTAGATGTGGGCTTTACAGTCACTCATAGGTTAATGTGGGTGTAGAGACCCTAGGAGATCTTTTTTCCCAAGGTCTGACATAGATCCTGTGGTTATGTCTGTCCTTACACACTATACAGGATGAGGACACGGGCTTGATGCTCAGCATCACCTTTACTGCTCAAGTGTTGGCATACACATTTGTTAGCATTTTGGCCTAGACTGACTGGTAGGGTCCCACACAACAACGGAGTTTTTCTGGGGGGCAGAATGCCATCCTCTTTGGGAAGGAAGTGTTTAGCTGTGTGAGAAGTGCCAGTTGTCTGAGAGAATGGGTTTGTGGGTAAGGTGGTTTAAGATTTCTCATTATCCTACTCTTATTAATTGATAATAAATTATTTTCCCCAAGTCAAGTTTGTTTTATCTGTAATTGTAACTGGGTGATATCTCCCTGTCCTTGACTCACAAGTCTCCTTGTCACTTTTTCTCTCACTGTTCTGTTGAGAAGGGGAAGAGATAGAGCAGCTTGGTGGGCACCTGACAGCCAACCAGGGTCAACCCACCACAAGTGTTTACAGGAAGATATTTGAAATATTGTATTACTAGAAGACAATATCTCTTACTACATATCTAGAAAGTAATAATAGAAGATAATGATCACAACTTTTTTCAGTAGTCATCAGTCTTCTTTTGAGCTATTACTCTTGAACACTGCAGGGGATTGCCATCTCCCTCTAATAATTTTCCTGGTCTTTTGGCTTTTTGTTTTTGAAAGCTTGATGGTACCAGCAGCTGTTATATGATTGAATACCTACTCATGCACAGTTGGACAACAGGTAATAGAGTTGATTTAGACCTGTAGTTTTGAATATTAGAAGCTATCTGGAACTCCAGTTTGGCATATTAACTGCTCAGAAATTAAACTTCATAAAATTGTTTATGGACAATCTACTGTAAGAAAACAAACAAACAAGTAAACATTAACTTCTTTCTTTCTGCAGTATACAGTGGAATTTGTAAAATGTGCTTATTTTTNTAATTGATAATAAATTATTTTCCCCAAGTCAAGTTTGTTTTATCTGTAATTGTAACTGGGTGATATCTCCCTGTCCTTGACTCACAAGTCTCCTTGTCACTTTTTCTCTCACTGTTCTGTTGAGAAGGGGAAGAGATAGAGCAGCTTGGTGGGCACCTGACAGCCAACCAGGGTCAACCCACCACAAGTGTTTACAGGAAGATATTTGAAATATTGTATTACTAGAAGACAATATCTCTTACTACATATCTAGAAAGTAATAATAGAAGATAATGATCACAACTTTTTTCAGTAGTCATCAGTCTTCTTTTGAGCTATTACTCTTGAACACTGCAGGGGATTGCCATCTCCCTCTAATAATTTTCCTGGTCTTTTGGCTTTTTGTTTTTGAAAGCTTGATGGTACCAGCAGCTGTTATATGATTGAATACCTACTCATGCACAGTTGGACAACAGGTAATAGAGTTGATTTAGACCTGTAGTTTTGAATATTAGAAGCTATCTGGAACTCCAGTTTGGCATATTAACTGCTCAGAAATTAAACTTCATAAAATTGTTTATGGACAATCTACTGTAAGAAAACAAACAAACAAGTAAACATTAACTTCTTTCTTTCTGCAGTATACAGTGGAATTTGTAAAATGTGCTTATTTTTTAACCTTTAGGAAAACTAAACCAAAAAATTGACTTCAAGAGAAAATTTAAATTGTTTCTGCAAAATATTCTAATTAATTTCCTGAANTGACAGCCAACCAGGGTCAACCCACCACAAGTGTTTACAGGAAGATATTTGAAATATTGTATTACTAGAAGACAATATCTCTTACTACATATCTAGAAAGTAATAATAGAAGATAATGATCACAACTTTTTTCAGTAGTCATCAGTCTTCTTTTGAGCTATTACTCTTGAACACTGCAGGGGATTGCCATCTCCCTCTAATAATTTTCCTGGTCTTTTGGCTTTTTGTTTTTGAAAGCTTGATGGTACCAGCAGCTGTTATATGATTGAATACCTACTCATGCACAGTTGGACAACAGGTAATAGAGTTGATTTAGACCTGTAGTTTTGAATATTAGAAGCTATCTGGAACTCCAGTTTGGCATATTAACTGCTCAGAAATTAAACTTCATAAAATTGTTTATGGACAATCTACTGTAAGAAAACAAACAAACAAGTAAACATTAACTTCTTTCTTTCTGCAGTATACAGTGGAATTTGTAAAATGTGCTTATTTTTTAACCTTTAGGAAAACTAAACCAAAAAATTGACTTCAAGAGAAAATTTAAATTGTTTCTGCAAAATATTCTAATTAATTTCCTGAAATATAGATTTAAACAAAAATTAATTCTTTTCTTATTTGGCAATTTGCCATATTTTCTAAATCCTTTGTGATCATTACGATAGTAAATGGTGACCTACACAATGATTGCAGAAGATTTTATTAAAAAAAAAAAAAAAGATACAAACAAATATTAAGCTAACAATCCAAACAGGCTGGCAAACAGGGAAGGCAAATTATAAAAATGAAAGTAACTAATGAATAGCATTAAACTGGTCATAAATGGGTCTATGGGACTGTGGCAACACTCTAAAAAGCAATGCCTGGATTTTTTTGCAGAAAGGTTAAATGGCCCTTGAATTTAAAAAGACAGAAACACTTCTCTAAGAGATGGACTCTTGAGTTTACAAAGACCTTTTCCCAGTGATTAATGGCTCTCTTTCAAAGTGTAACTAGCTGATACAGAAACTGCATTTCACAGACATCTCAAGCTCTGTTTCCTTTCAGCCTTATTTTGATTTCTTTCAAGCAATTTTTAGGTTTTTTGAGAGTCATTAGCTAACAGCAGATCTCTACATCTTCTGTCACTCAGATATACAAGGAAGAATGAAAAGAGGAAGATTATTTGAAGAAAACAATTATGTGGAATAAGTTTTCTGAAAAACTGATTTGAGTATCTATTTCTCGACCTTGGTCAGGTTTGAGAGAAGTGACTTTTTTTGAGCTTGGGAACAAAGTGGTGGGGCAAGCCAAAAAAACATAAAAGGTTTTGACAGCTTGTGGTGAATGACTCCTAAGAGTAGCTAAAGCCCAAAGTCAATCAGCTGCACAGATTCAGGAGGGAGCTTTTAGAAAGGCTTGCCTTCAAAGGGGCATATTCAGCAGCTTATTTGGCTCTGCATTAGCTGGAAAAGATTTAACATCTTCACTTTTCTATCCCCAATTTGTTATATGGTTTAAATTGTTCATTCTAATAGCTATTTGCATTTTTAGGAAGAAGGCAGAATTATACTGATTTCTATCAAAAAGTCAGCTGTTGGAAATGTTATTAAATCATGATATTTGAGATACAAAGTTTCTCAGTTCTTAGAGTAGGAAATAACAAACACTGTGATACAGTAATTGTTGGTAAATGATGAATTAATTTTTTAATTTCTTTTTTTAATATAGTAACAACAATGGCCACTAATTATGAAATAATAGAGTTGCCATACTGACTGTTTTATTTGCTTCAGGGAAAAAAATTATATACTGTCATTTAGCCTGTATGAAACTGTATGAACCACCCTGCTATCACTAGCTGTTTAGTCTCAAAAATGAGCTGTATTTCCAGTCCTTTTCTTCTGAAGAACTGAAAGCAAATATAGTTGAAACCATTATGTCTCTTTATGTGGCAAACCCTGAAAAATTTTTAATTATTCATTTCCCAAGAGACAGCCTGTTGCATTTTGCAGTGTGTGAGAGGGCAGGACCTTCGCAGCCCTGCAGCTTTGTAGTGGCATCTGCCTTTAAAAGTATCTTCCTTGACTCCTCACTTATTTTTTGTGCATAATGATGAACTTGAATAACCATTTTAATCACAAATGTCTGACCCTGAACATATCTGGGACTTTGGCAGCACCTTATCAGAGCTACATTAATGTAAGATATCTGCCATTAGTTTTAGTAATGCTTTTGTAAAACATTTACCCTTAAAAGCAACACTCTTCTGACATCTTTCTTGTCCTTCCATTAAGTAATTCTGACATAAAATTGCAGTAAGATGAAGGCCTATGGTATTTGTAACTGTTACTGCACAGTAACGTAACTATGCTACTCTCTGCAGTATCTGTAATCCAAATCATTCAAAATAAAATTTGTTTTAAATTGTTATTTATTTTGAAAAAAGTTGACAAAGGGGACAATATTGCCCATTTTAGGGGTAACACTAAACTGTAGGGGTAACAATTTGCAACCTCATTTTAAGGATATTGAAGAAATGAAATTAAGAAGAGTTTGTAATTTAATTTGCTTCACCCAAAGAAGCTGGCTTATAGAAAATGATCATATATATCAGTATTTGTACTCTTCGAAAACTAATTTTGTGTTATAAAGGAAGATTTCCATGATGGATTATTTTTTTCTGTAAATGATTTTCAATTCTTTCTCAATAGTACTGGATGTGTGTCCTGGTTTGAAGGACAGGTGTCTACTAAGGAAGGCAGGAGTCCCCCTCCCACCCCCTGGAATGGAAAATGTAATCTCCTTCGCTCTGAATTATTATAATTTTGGAATTGAGGGGCTTTCAGGCAAAGATATGAGGAATAGGAATAACAGGTCTTTACTGATATATATATCTATATATATGTACAACAAGGCAAAACAAAACAATAACTAAGGCAGCAACAACCAACAGAAACCAGACCCCAGTGACAGCCGCCGGGGCTGTCAGGCACTTTCCCCTTTGCTGCAGTGACGGCCACAGCCGGCAGGGGCGCTCCGGAGCGAGCTCAGGGAGCACCTGGGAATGCTGGGTTTGCCCGAGCAGGGAAGAGATGGAAGAAAACTTCAGCAGCCCCTGGGCAGCCGGTCCTGGTGCTTTAGCAGGATTTCCTGGGAGCAGCGGGCTGGAACGGCAAGGATGAACACAAGAAAATCCCGGGTGGCAGGCGAGATGCACAGAACTCCGAAGCCGCAGCAGGAAACTCCAGGACCTCTCAGCAGGCAAGGGGTGTGGTGCCTGCAGTGCTATCACGCAGCGAAGCCCCAAAAGCAGCAGCAAAGGGACAACGGAGGCAGGGCAAGGCAGAAGGAAAAGCAGAAAACAGGACCCCACAGTGAAGATGAGTTCTCCCCACGGCGACTGCAGTCTCTGCTCCCTCCAAATGCCGGAAGAGCAATGAGACCCAAGCACTGCACCCAACTTCTTTTTCCAGTTTTAAATCTCAGGACATCTCCGCACCCCACCTGAGAAACAAATCAAAACAAAGGGGACAGCTGGGCCCCTCCCTTGTGATAGGTCTTTTTGTTTCTCTTAAGCACCCAGCAATCATGCCTTCACATGGGGAAAAATTCTTTGAGAGGAAAAGAAAAGAACTCACACACACACAAAAAAACTCTCCTAAAACCCCAACATTATATTTGGAAGTGCTGTCATGAGCAAAATCTGACGGTGGGGTAAACGGAGCAAAGGCACAGTGAGAAGCTCTGTGTCTGTATAATCTTTCTGAAAAACAGCAATAAGAACAAGATCTGTTCATTAAACACCAGGCTACAGTATAACACCTTTCCTACTATATGTATTTTATAGGTTTGGCTCAAACAAGACAGACTATATTATAATCAGCTGTACAAACAACTAAAGTGGAATATAAACGGAACCAGCACACCTTGATTTAAACCATTATTGCTCTCATAGTATTGTATTGACTTCATATGTTGGGCCCTATGGACACAGTGTGGATTTGTGCTCATTTAGCGAAACATTTTTAATGCAACGTAGATTATAAACTCATATCTTGGTAGACATTAAAGGTTTTTATGCACAGCTCTCTCACAAGCAGCTTTAAGAGACTGTTCCTCTAATAGCCATGCGATAAAGTTGGATAGAAGCAACAAGCCAAGTAGCCATAACTCTCCATGGCATTCAGATTTCTTAACCTCACTTGAGAATCAGGGGAGTGCTGTTGCAGAAGAATTTTTTATGCTCTGTTGGCTACTTTATCCTTTGGCCAGAAAATATCAAAATATATTATTTTTTAAAATATTTACTCTTATCTGTTTATTTCCTACAGCAGTGATAATATAACCTCTTTTTCACCTACCTCATCTTGAACGAACTTCATTCTGGCCATCAAGGGACACATATAAGGATACTTATTCTTGAAGACTTTTTCTAGATGGAGCATTTCTGCAAGATTTCTCTCTGCCTTTGGCCTTGTCATTGCCCATTTATAGTATATGGCAAGCCAGTTATCTCTCTGTAACTCCCAGAAAAGTCTTGGGATATTTGTTCTACTTTTACTGAATTTGAGAGCCCATTTTTCACCATTGTGGTATAATGCCACAATAAAATGATGTTTAGCAAGGCCTGTCAAATAAAAAAATAAAAATCGCTGATGCTATATTTATTGAAATACGGTTTTTATCAAGTAGGATTAGTTACGGACTCAGAAAACTATCTACCAATAATTGTGTACAGAAGATATTTTTCTAACAGCAAAGTAATAGTATTAATAACATAAAATTTAAGAAAGAGGGGTTTTGCTCTAGAACTTAACAAAGTAAATTTTGCACTGGTTTGAGAGTGACACAGAAAAAAAATCTCTTTTGCTTCATTTCTCCATTTGTCATGTTATGGCAAGACCAGCAATAATAAGGAGTCACTCTCCATTTCACTCTCCCACAGTTCTCTTCCCACATCACTTCCTCAGAATGGAGGTGAGAAAAAAAGGCCTTCATTGATGGATCTCCAAACAGAAGGAAATTTTTTTAAAGGGCTCAGTTCCACTGAACATGAAGCATCATCAACTGAGGTTAAATAGCTTCTTGTATGATAATGCTTGAGTATATTCTAAGGTGGAAGAGATCAGAATTGTACTCATTAAATTATTCTCCAGTGATTTTGCATAGTCCTTTTCACAAGGCACAGAAACTATAGCCTCTAATCCCCAAGCATGTCTTCTGCAACTCAGTCTTAACTTAATGGCAAAAATAGAGGTAACCACCCAATTCCTTGCCTTTTCTGCTCAGTACCATTTCTCCTTTGTTCAGTTAATTTAACTTCTTTATTATTGAGTCCTGCTTCTTTTGTTTAAGGCTCTTGTCACAGACTTCCCCACAGGTTTTACTACACTTTTTATTATACTTTTGATTATATCAGCTTGTGGCTTCATAATCTGATTGAGTGATTTTAGGGGAGACTGGAATGATTTCAGATTAGACAAGAAAAGAGAAATATAGGGTAGCAAGGTGAGTGGATCAAGCTGCAGTAAAAGGAACAGAGAATACATTTCTCTGAGGACTTAGTTCACATCTGTTAAAAGGAACACTTTTTAAAATGGGAAGTTCATATTAATTTTTCTTTCTTTTAACATACAGCTCCTTCAAGTAATTATGTTACCATAGATACAGTTGACCAATTTATAATCTTAAAGGAGGGTAATTAGAGTAAGACTTTTTAAAAATGGTGTTTTTCAAAGAAAAGACAGTTATTTTCATTGAAAAAACATATTCTATTTTTTGTTTGAAGGTTTTATATATATATATATAAAAGCAAATCAAATGCGAATTTATTTCTCACACCAAAAGAAAAAAGCCTAACACAAACTCCACCAAAAATATATCTGTTTAAATTTTTTGCTTTAAGTGCCTAAAAAATAAAATCTTATGAAATAATAATAAGCCTCTTGTGACCTGCTGCTGAGATGATAATGGTATTTGAAGCATTATTTTCAGGAACAGAGCCTTCCTAGACAATGCAACATTGGTTCATTGTCAGTTCATCATATGCTAAAAATTTAACTCCTGGGGGACCCTCAGGCACAACATGGTCACATAACACAAATCAACTTTTTGTATGCAAAATCTGCTTCAATATAGCAATTGGTTATCATTATAGTAATTTTAAGGTGCTGTCCCAAATTCTTACTCTATGTACCTAAGCTTTAAAATGGCCTTGATATATCATTTAATGTTGCTGAAAGGACAGCAGTATGAAGCAAAAATACTGGGAAAAGAAAAACTCTCCTGCAGTTTTTTCCTGTCCCTAGATACCACTAGTGACTCTTGTTAGTTCAGGGCTCTGCGTCTCTGGGGATAACGACCGTGGGTAAGGTGAGAAATTTTGGGTTTACTCTTTCTTCTGACATTCTTTATTTGGCTTTTAATAGAAACCACACTGTTTTGGAGTAACAAAGCTACAGAGACCTAAACAGTGACTGCTGTCTCTGATGTGTGTGTTTTTCCTCATATACAGTGGCCTAAAAAATCTCATTCCCTCACCACCAGTTTTAAATGGTAAAGCAGCTGCCCTTTCTAAGAAATAGGCACATGCCTTCCCTTCCTGTGCAAAGGAAGGTATTTTTCAGTGGGAGTTCATGGAGGTACTTAGCTCCTGTGCAGAGAATATCTGCTTCACTGTAATGTAATAAAAAGCACCTTAGCTCTGTAAGAGCAGACAGTCTGTCTGCGGTAGACATTAAAACAAGTGTGTCTCAGCAATCTAGCAGGTCCTTCTGGGTATGAACAAGCCAGATACACAAATCTTTTTCCATCTGATCGAGATAGAATCTATAAAGATAGATATTTACAAAGTCTGGAGCTAAATTCAAGGTGCTGCAAGTCCTATAGGCAGTGGGTACTTTGGGGAGGAACAGCAAATATGTTAACAAGACATCTGGACAATTTGAAGTCTGGTCTTTGTTTGCAGATGGCTCTTTCTGGAAGGGGTGACAGAATGCAGCCTATGGGAGGTTACATTACTGAGTATCTGCAAACAGAAATATCTCCAAGGAAGCCTACAGTCTGTATTGTTTAGGGAAGAGTTTTCTATGGATTAAAAAGAGAAAAGGTTGGGATAGCAGGATTTAATCTGAGGAGGAATGCTGATCACAGCAAACTCTATTATATTCTGCATCTGGGATACTCATGAAACCATATTCAACTCCAGGTTTCATCTGATTTCATGACCTGCTACTGACAGCTGTTCGGTTTCTAGCATAGGCAAATCCAGGATAACAAATTAAGATGTGTCAGAGCTGGATGTTTGTTTGCCTACGTGGTATTTCAATATGAATCACTGCAGACTCACATAGTCTTGATTTTCAAATTGCATTTTCAGAATGAATTGCAGCAAAAATAGCAATATAACAATATATGCTGACAAGTATAAAATAAAGCAGGTTAAAGGGATAAAATGGAATAATGCATATTGAAGAGGTGCTCCTCGTGGGGGAAATGGGCATAGGTGGACGCTTGGCAGGGCACAGGGGTTCCCTCTCCCTGTTCCTTGGTCATGTGTACCCAAAGTCCTGTGCCCTGTTGGTCACTTTGAATGTAGCCCGCGGGAGTTCTGTACTTAGGGCGGTGTTCACGGGACTCTGGGGAGTTGTTCCAGAGCTGTTCTAGGGGGAGTCGCTGTCGGAGTCCCTGCCGGGCTCCGACCGGGTGTGGCTGGGGAAATAAAATCTGAAAACATCTATCAAATATCGTCTCCTTGATTCTTCCACGGGTCAAGGCTGTCTCCAGGGAGGTTTGCAGACAACCCCACTGCAACAGGCATATGTGCTCATTCCATTCTGTTATTGGATAGCTCAAGCTCCTTTGCAGACAACCCCACTGCAACTCACATGATGTATTTTAGAATAACCAGACTCTGTTTTATAAAAATGTTAAATTATTCTTTGAAATCAGAAAATGACACAAAACGTGTTATAAAGCTGTGTTCTCAGATTATGTCTCTTGGCACATGACAAGTCATTCCTTTTCCATATAATTTATGTCTTTTGCTGGTTTTATTTTGTAGTACAGAATTTAAGACACCAAACAAGTGGAATATACTAAGCTGATGATGAAAGGGTTTGCTCTTGTATGTGCAAGGTAGGACAGATTCAGATCTTATAGAGTCAGAAAAAATTGTTGTTTCAGCTTCCTGTAATGCATGCCATATCACACAATTGAATTAATTCTTACTTGATGCAAGACACACTTCTGTAAATCATTGAGTTTTCACTACTCAGTCACTTACTGTATCACTACAGAAAGCTGTTGCAGTAATAATTATGCCATTGAGCACAACAAACAAACAAGCAAAGCAAGAGCAGATGCCCTGTGTCTGCATTTATCTTCCCTCACATTTCAGCCACCAGAAGTTATATTTTTTTTCTGAATGATTGTAGAACTATTTCAAGTATTTCTTTACTAAACAGGTATTTGCAGACTCTAAGCAACCCCTTATCTTCCTCTTTGTTAAACTAACACTTGTTTAACTGAAGTTTATGTACAAAATCACAATCCAAGCTATATTTCTGAACAGACCTGCTGCTAAATGTATATGTATAAAATATTCAGAGATACTTGCCCCAGCTACATCCAATCTGGCACCTTCCTCACTGCCCTGAGTTGTCTAACATCAACACCTACCCTGAGATAATTCATATGCTCAAAATACCTGCAGAATTTATGACCTCAGTGGTTCTGAATAGGTTTGGATATCAGACGCACATTATACTGTATAACACTGTAATTATACTGAGCTCCCTAATGTTTCTGTTGTTTGCACTTTTTTAACTGAATAAGTAAAGTGTTTAAGACATACATCAAAAATGTCTCCTATCACCTATACTATACCATTTTTTTCTAGTTCAGTTCTTATTACAACTCCTTTAACATCCTGTCAAAAGATTTATATTTTTTCTCCCAATGTAGCATCATTTTGCCCATTTAAGAACTGAGGTTGAAATGTGTAGCAAGCCACTGTCGAACAGACATTTACTGCCATCTTTTTATGTCCCTGTTCTTTCTCATAATTGTTCTCAGTCTTGTGAAACCAATGCTTTTGAACAGCAAATGTGTGCCGGTGTGTGAGCAAGTTCATGTGAAGAATAAATAGGCACATTTTCTCTCTCCCTAGATATGAAATGAGAGCAAGTCATGATCATTCAAACTTAATAACTTTTCAGCTCTCTGATCCCTTCCTCTGTCTCTGCCAAGAGGGTGCCTAATTTTTTTTTTTTTTTTTTTTGGTGAATGTATGTTCAGAAATGTTTAGGAATTGTACTATCAGTACATCCTCTTCAGTGGCTACAAAAGAGTCAGATAAAACCAAAGAAAGTATCTTCAATTCAGCTGTACCTGTTCTCTGCAT
Organism: Mystacornis crossleyi; assembly: GCA_013400655.1. Lineage (NCBI taxonomy): Eukaryota > Metazoa > Chordata > Aves > Passeriformes > Timaliidae > Mystacornis > Mystacornis crossleyi. The sequence continues at coordinate 61,583 of VYZQ01060550.1, forward strand.
TTCGTCTTATACAAGTAATATTGTAATGAGATATATGTCAATTAGTGGTCAAGGTAATCACAAAAAGGGACAAAAAGGTAAAAGGAATGACAGTGAGAACTAATGACCAGTCAGCCTCACTTCCCATGCCCAGTAGGGAGACGGAGCACATCCTGCTAGAAGGCATGTCTAAATGCACAAAGGGCAGAGAGGTGATTAGAGACAGTCAACACAGCTTCAACAAGGGCAAATCATAGCTGACTAATTTAGTGGCCTTCTACAATGGAGGGACTGCGTCAATGGACAAGGAAAGAGCTACAGATGTCATCTACATAGACTTCTGATACAGGTTCCCACAGCATTCTGGCCACTAAATTGGAGAGAAATGCATTTTACAGATGGACGATTGTCTGGACAAGGAATTGGCTGGATGGATGCACACAAAGAATTATAGTCAATGGCTCAATGTCCAAGTGGGAATCAGCAACCATTAGTGTTCTTCAAGGGTATGTACTGGGAAAATTGCTATTTAATCAATGACATAAAAAGTGGGATTGAGTGCATCCCCAGCAAGTTTGAAGGCAACATCAAGCTGAATGGTGAAGTTGATTTCCTGGAGGGAAAGGATATCATCCAGAAAGATCTTGACAGGTTTAAAGAGTGATCCCATGTGAACCCCATGAGTTTCAACCAGGCCAAGTGCAAGGTCCAGCACCTGGGTCAGGGCAATCTCCAGTGTCAATACAGGCTGAGGGATTACCTGAGAGCAGGCCTGCAGAGAAGGACTTGGGTGTGTTGGTGGATGAAAGATTAGACATGACCTGACAATGTACACTCACAGTGCAGAAAGCCAACCACACCCTGGGCTACATCAGAAGCAGTGTGGCCAGCAGGGTGAGGGAGCCGGTTCTCCTCCTCTCCTCTGCACTTGTGAAACCACACCTGGAGTACTGCATTTATATCTGGGGCCCACAGCACAGGAAAGACATGGACCTGTCAGAGTGGGTCCAGAGGCTGACATAAAAACGGTCAGAAGCCTGGAACTCTTCTTCCATGGAAAGGCTTAGAGAGGTGAGGTTTTTCAGTCTGGAGAAGACGAGGCTCTGTAAGGCTCTGTTGCAGCCTTTAAAGGGGTACAGGGGTTTCAAAGAAAGACAGAGAAAGAACTTTTAAGCGTTTTACCAAGGCCTGTAGTGACCAAGAAAAAGGCACTGGGTTTAACGTGAAGGACAGTAACTTTAGATGGAACATAATGAATACATTTTTTAGGATGAGGGTGATGCTGCAGAGGAACAGGTTGCCCAGAGAAGGTGCTGATGCCCCATCATTGAAGGTCTTCAAGGCCAAATGGGATGGTGCTTTGAACAATCTGGTCTAGTGAAATATGTCCCTGATTACTGCAGTGCAGCTTGGACTAGATGATTTTCAAATGTCTCTTTCAACCCAAGACATTTTATGATTTTGTGAAGATACCTTCACAGCACTAAACCCTACCTACTTACTGGTATATCAGCCTTTGCCAGTCTCTGTCTGTCGACAGTAAACCATTCATTTTTGTTAGATAAATAGGTATGCAAGTCATACAAACTGCTTTTTGAACTTCATTCAGAATAAACCTATTTTTCAAATATATACATTTCACATGTTAAAACATTGGTGTAGATAAAAACAAATATTCTGTTTCTCCAGGCAGTGAAATATTGGATTTTTCCTTCAGTCATATCTCAGCTTTTGTAAAAAAAGTTGTTTTATAGAAACATGCTTCATTGCTACTGTAAAAATGGAGTCAGTTTTAACACAAAAGAACAAAACATTAGCAATAACATCATTACCATACTGTGAAACTATTGCTAAATTCTAGCAAATTCCTACTGTCCAATGATTCTGATCACTTGCAAGCTGCTGCCCGTATTTCCATTGAATTTTGTTTCTACTTCAAAACTAAAAAACTACAGCAATTTATTTTCCAGTATATTTCAGGACATGCTGAATTGTCAGATTTATCAAGGCAGGATTGTATGCTCTCACTGGACACACTGCTTGAACAAGATCATCAGGGCAAGCCAGTGATGGTGCAAAGTAATTTCCATAGAACTTTATTGACTCACACCAGCTGAGATTTAGTTCTTGTACATTGTTATCAGCAGGTCCCAACTCTCCAAGTGCTCTTTTGATAACCTAAAAAGTAAAGGATTTCTTCTGATATAGAATTGACACTTAGATATACTTAGGTCTTTCATGGAACTAGGTTTGATCCATCTAGATAGGACTGGTTTGTACTACCTATATATGGGTGAGATTATATGGTCTAACTCACATTTTGTTGACTTCTTTGGATTCACAGTTTGTCAGACTAGAAGCAAAGAGTCTGGTGGTTGCTCCTCAAATTCCAGAATTTCAAGGAAAGTGTTAGTAGGACAGATAGTTACGGGCATACCATCCTTAGAAGGGATCACCCTGAAAATATTGTCCAGCTCTGAATTTCTTTTCCCGTGTCATCTCCAGAGACATGTGTGAAGGGAGATTTTTTCTTTTTTTACCTAGTTCAAACCAAATTCATTCTCAACATCCTTACTCCCATGGTTTTGTTAGGGACTTCCCGGGAAGAGTGAGCACAATTTTGTTCAATTGTGAGACGGATAAAAGGGATGAAATTTATTCCCTCTTTGTACAACTTGACATCAAGGAATTTTGGAGACTTTAGATGTAAAATCTACTCTCCAAATATTATAAACTTGTACTACACAGTTTATGAGTACCATGATTCAAAGCAATACCCAATACATAAACTTGAAACAAAATTCAAAGCCTTTTAAAATTCTCTGCAATATGCTTAACTAAAATGGAAATGAAGGACCACACATGCTGGACATGGGAGTCTTGAACTTCAGTTATGGTTTCTTTTGTTCTATTTTGGTTTTAGAAGTNATTTTGGTTTTAGAAGTTTTGTATTGTGTGTGTGTTTTGCTTTGTTTTTATCATAGATGAAAAGACTGTGTTATTTCTAAAAGCACTAAAATTAAGAATCCATCTATAATTGTCAAGAAAAAAAACCCACAAAAAATATCTTGTAAGACTTTCTTCTTGACATTTTCATAAAAATTTCAAGTAAGTGTAAAGTAGTTTAGATGGTTAGTCAAATGGAACTAATTTTTTGATGATACAATGTTTGACTACTACTATTAGGACAGCATTTTCTTTTAAACTTTAAGAAAAGTTTTAACATAAAACAAATTACTCAAGAAAAGTTAATACTGAACTTTCTTTCCTTGTCAGAACATCAATATTGTTAATAGTATATTCCCAACAAAATGAATTAATCACAGCATCATAGACTGTCTTGAGTTGGAAGCAACCTTAAAGTTCCCTAGTTCCAACCTCCCAGTTTACATACATTTGCACATAACATATACGCATTTGAAATACATGTTTCCTGATACTTCATTTTCCTTAAAAATGCCAACGAATATTTTACTGGAAAGTAAAAATATATTTTTCTATGAAATGTAATGAAAAAAACCTAGTTTTAAAAACAGACCTCTTTTTATATTTTCTGTTTGAATTATTCATTCGAAATATTTGAAAAAAAGCAACATCAGGGAATACGAAAAATAAGAATTCTTACTGCATGGAATTTTTGTCACTTGTTTCTATTCTAAATAATGATGAAAAACAGAAGTTTCCCAAATTTATTCTCTGAAACATCTAATTGCATTGCTTCCTAGAAAGGCTAATTCAGCTGTTTAGGAACCGAAACAATAATTTTGGTTGTTTAGTTGTCTGGTGGAACTTAAGCAAAAATTATTTTAGGTTCACTTATCATTTAACTCTTCTCCAACAAATTGTTGTTTCCACAACAGTTGTTCTCCCATGAAATCTACAGCACATAATTCTCCTCCTGTTCAGCCCCTCAGCTGAACTCACGATCTGTGACACATCAGATCAGTCGAGCACAAGGCAAGAGGGAGGCACCTGCTAAGAGATGTGGCCAGAACTGCAGTGAAGAGATGACCCACCCAAACCACAAGTGACCAGCAATTCAGCCAAGAAGAAATTGTCTGTGAAGTCAGAGGGGATGTTGTGATTTGGTTTAAGAAAAGAAAACAGTTTTGTTTGAGTCTGAACATCCTCCAATGCAGTATTTTAGTTTTTCAACATAAAATAATTAGTATTTCAGGAAAAATCATGAATTGCATGAGGTAATTCTGAACTCTGTGCAAAGTGTACAGTCTCCTTAGGCAATATTGGATAAAAAATTCCCATATCAGTTTCAGCCAATTTAAAATAGATTAAAAAAAGAATGGATTAACCAAGGTTTTTCTTTTGCCATGTGATATTTTTCAGTTGGCCCAGAGTACTCTCTGCATTTACTTACTCACAGGCATAGGCTAGAGGCACTACGCTTTATATTTTTGAGGATAGATTTCCAAAGCTCACATTTTAGTTTCCTTTACTTTCACACTAAAAGGAGTAATGCTTAAAAGAAACCTATTCTAAACTGCAGGTCCTGTGTAAGAGTTTTGAACAAGAAACCCAATGGTTTTATAGCTGTAAGGAAGACAGTGACCATGGGGTGCTAACTGAAAGGCATCTGTCATTGAAATGCTGAAACAAGATGTTTTAAGAAATTTAGCATGTGTCTTTTTGTACATCTGGGGGGGAGAGGACATGGTGTGTATCAGCAAGTGTGTAGATAATTAATGGATGATGATAATACAAGAGGGAAAAAAACACGTTACTTAATACCCTGAGGCTTACATCGAAACCCAAAAGATGCAGATTGCATGGGGTAAACAGAAGAAAAATTAGTGTTCATGAAGTAATAATTGAAAGCTACATTCATGTGAGCATATTGTTTTTAATTATTCATTGCCAGAAAACCTGTAGACAAAACACCCGCTAATCTTTAATCTGACAAACCCTCAGGCCCATAAGACCTATTAAGGACATAAAGAGATTAATAAAGTGGGGGGTGATTAAGGAGGATGTATAAATTATCCTCGGTGTTTGTTAGCAGTATAAGTTGTGTAGGGATTCCGTAAATTATTCCCAAATAATTCAGTTTCATTTAGCTGGTACTGCTGCATTTTTTAAAGTGATACAGAAAAGTAATAAAAGACATTCCAAATTCCATTTAAAGGCTTCAATAATAATTGCTCTACCTTTGTTGTCTTCATCAGTTATCTTTCTGTGGAAGAAATTGGACAGATGCTTAATCTGAAATTATTCTTAAGAAAAATTCCACATAACAAATCTAATTTTTAACAAAAGTTACAATCTCAGTGATTGGCATCATGACATAACTTCCCAAATGAACATCCCAAACCCAAACAGAATAATAATGAAGCAAATGAGCAAAAAAATAATAAATAAAAAGAGAAAAAAAAAAAGAAACAAAAAAATCTGAAGTTTTTAAAGAGGTTTTTGTATACAGTTGAAAAATTTTGGTTTTTGTTTTGCTCCCCATTCAGATATTTTTCACAGTTCACATAACAAAGCAGATCTAAGTTAGCTTAATATTTTATTCAATTTCATTCAATCTGAAGATGAAGCATGGAGATATCTATAGCCCTGAATATTNTGTACATCTGGGGGGGAGAGGACATGGTGTGTATCAGCAAGTGTGTAGATAATTAATGGATGATGATAATACAAGAGGGAAAAAAACACGTTACTTAATACCCTGAGGCTTACATCGAAACCCAAAAGATGCAGATTGCATGGGGTAAACAGAAGAAAAATTAGTGTTCATGAAGTAATAATTGAAAGCTACATTCATGTGAGCATATTGTTTTTAATTATTCATTGCCAGAAAACCTGTAGACAAAACACCCGCTAATCTTTAATCTGACAAACCCTCAGGCCCATAAGACCTATTAAGGACATAAAGAGATTAATAAAGTGGGGGGTGATTAAGGAGGATGTATAAATTATCCTCGGTGTTTGTTAGCAGTATAAGTTGTGTAGGGATTCCGTAAATTATTCCCAAATAATTCAGTTTCATTTAGCTGGTACTGCTGCATTTTTTAAAGTGATACAGAAAAGTAATAAAAGACATTCCAAATTCCATTTAAAGGCTTCAATAATAATTGCTCTACCTTTGTTGTCTTCATCAGTTATCTTTCTGTGGAAGAAATTGGACAGATGCTTAATCTGAAATTATTCTTAAGAAAAATTCCACATAACAAATCTAATTTTTAACAAAAGTTACAATCTCAGTGATTGGCATCATGACATAACTTCCCAAATGAACATCCCAAACCCAAACAGAATAATAATGAAGCAAATGAGCAAAAAAATAATAAATAAAAAGAGAAAAAAAAAAAGAAACAAAAAAATCTGAAGTTTTTAAAGAGGTTTTTGTATACAGTTGAAAAATTTTGGTTTTTGTTTTGCTCCCCATTCAGATATTTTTCACAGTTCACATAACAAAGCAGATCTAAGTTAGCTTAATATTTTATTCAATTTCATTCAATCTGCAGATGAAGCATGGAGATATCNATCTGAAGATGAAGCATGGAGATATCTATAGCCCTGAATATTACAAGTAGTATATTTACCATATGTGAAACAATTCCACTGAGAAAATTGAAATGAAATATTGCCTATTTCAATCAAGTGGTGGACAAGGCCCATTCTGATCTATATTCCTGGTTGCTGCGTGATTACCCAAGCTATTTCTATGTTAGTCTGATCAGTATCAGAATTTAGGCAAAGTCCTACGTTTTTGCAAAGTGTTACAGAGAAACTTTAGCTCTAAGGGCTAATACATCTCCCCCCAAATTGTGACCAGCTCCACTTAACAGCCCTTCTGGCGGTTAGTGCTTCCAGAGAACAAAATAATAGCAATGAGGATCTGACTGGGTATCTAATCCTGCGGGGACCTGAATAAATCTCTTTAGCTTCTTTCAGGTCTTCAGAGGCTGGAAATCATTAGCATACAAACAATTATAGAACCAATACCATCTTAGGCTTTAAAAATTCCTTTGACTTTTGTCTGTCATGCAGTACTTCAGGTGTTTCACGTATATTCACTGGAGTCAGCAAAATGTATGACTTCCATGGCTTGTATTTGTCATTCTGCAGAGTATAGATTAGCAAAACAGATGTGCAAAGCCTGGGAGAAGTCTGTGCTGAATTTCACCATGAGCAGAAAGAAATCTGCATCTTGCTATGATTAAACTCAGCAGGAAGAGTCACAATAAATTGTGTTAAATCAAGCATGACCCTAGAAAGTCTTAATACAGCTCAAACAAATTTAGAAATGATTTTTCATGGTTAGGCTTACAAAATACAGAATGGACAGAAATGCAGGAACAAAAACAAAAAAACACATTACAATGACCCATATATGGTGTCATTATTTGTATTACTAAATTTGTATTAACAAAGAAGTATATTAAAGTCATTCTATTTGTTTGTATAAACAGTTCTAGGGATGTTCCCCTGCTGAGTCAATGGCACTGGAAATATTTAAATCTGTTATTTTTTACAGCCTGGAGACATAACTAACTTCTCAGTTAAGCAATAAAACTAGAAACAAAAAGGTAGAGAAGGTGTGAAAGGGCACAAATATTGCATTTTTCTCTGACATTGTTTGCTAGCATTGCAATATTTCTGTTGTCTCTTGTGTGTTCACGACAGATTGCTGCTCTAGGTGTGGAAGATAAAGAACATGCATCCTGGCACATTTTACCTTTGATGCTGATACCCAGGTATGCAGTGCAGGAAAGGAAAAAAATAGTTGGGCATACCCAGCAGTCATTTTTCAAACTCCTGAAATTTTATTCAGAAAAAATGTTAGTTTCTGAATCTAAATTGGTACCAAAACCAGTGTAAGGCATGAAAAGGAATTCAAAAATTGTATCTTGATATTTGTTAGAATAGTAATGATTTGATATGTCTTGGGCAGGTATAACTCTAAATGTCTGTCAATTTAGTGATCCTTCTAACAGAGACTTTTACTTGATGCATTGCAGAAAAAAAAAGATTAAAGGTCTGACCATATATACAGTGTTGCAGCCTGTAGGTTCTTGCGATGGTGGAGCAAGCCTCAGCCTTCCTGGAGCGCTGCGGGGCTTCTCTGGGGAGAGAAGCTGTCCCACCTCCCGTACCCCCTTCCGGACGGCCCCACATGGCTCCAGCTAGCTCTCAGCTTCCGCAACACAGTGAGATAAATAAAAGGAGGCGAGAAGGCGAGAAGGCTCCCAGCGTGGGGACCTCAGAGGATCTTTATGCACATGGTCCCAAAGGCAGACAGGACCACACGGTAGCAGGCTGAATCCCCAAGGCAGAGAGACCGGCACGTGGCATGGGGCTGGATTTTATATGGGGATGAGGGGGGCGGAGAGAGCACATGGACTAATGGTCCCAGGGCACAGGGGCAGTACATNTGACACGGAGCTCAAAGGAAGCAGCAGAGTTGAAAATTGGCTGAATTAAACCTGCCAGCCGTGGGAGAACCCAAGGGAGTGGCTAGGAGTAGGGGTGGGGGAGGTTGGACAACGTGGGGAGGGCAGGCAATTTAGCAAGTAAAGGAGCAGGAAAACACACCACCACAATACAGCATGTTATTAGTTCTGTTTTCCCTTTTGTTGGCCCTATTCGATAAAAAAATTCAGAGAAATACAATTAAATCTCACTTAAAGGAAAAACTGGGCATAAGTGTGCAAAGTATCTCACGAGTTTTATTGATGTGGGGTGCTCAGTGCTTACAAAGCTACAGAACAGAATCCAGAGGACCGGATTTGGTCTGGACTTCGCAAACATTTACCAGCACTTCTCATGTTGGAAGTTCTGCTCCCATTGCTGGGCTGCATAAATATCATTTACACCTATGTTGCTTAATGTTAACTGAACTGTCAGAAGAGATGTGGGTCTTCAGGTGTAGAATTGCATTTCTTTAAATCTCTGCCACAGTCATTTTATTTTTGTGTTGGTTATAAGCAATTATTTTTTCTTGCTTACTTGCTTGGTACTTACAATATGTCCATGAAATGTTGTCTTGGTTTGGAAGAAGTATTTACTGACTATACTGTATTGCAGTTTTCATTGAAAGTCTTAAGCTATATTTAAATCCTAGGACTTTTCATACTCCCCACTGTGAAAGCTTGTCTCTTT